>JAMPIV010020755.1:0-76641 GCA_024509875.1 Oreohelix idahoensis | reverse complement strand
AAGAAAGGAGAGTTTCAAGTTCTGTGTGTCGGAGAATAATGGTGTACATTAGGTTCATTGAGAACGGTGGATAGGTCAGTGAAAAAGAAGTCCGACGTCAAAAGTGTATGACAGCGACTTAGCAATTGATTTTTTTTTTTTTAATTAAATTTTGCCTCGCTTTGGCCATGCGCGTCCAGTTCAACCTAGTCGGTTATATTAGGGCGCATGTCCAAATATAGAAAACCTTCATTTTGATAACACAGGTTACATTTTACCAATTGACGTAAGTGGTTAGGTGCCTGCACATCGATTTGGAGACAAATCGACGGCAGATAAATAGCAGACTCACTCCTCGCTATCAGCGTCAAAAATGGTCCTTATCTAAAGCACACGAGAGGAAGATGACAACAGGTAAGATTAGATGAATGAAAAAAAAACGTAAATTTCGCCACAACAGACACAGAAAGAAACAAGACGATTCAGAAGTTGATGGGAGCACCGCCATACACCAACAACATCGATAGGCACATAATAAAATGTTAGAGACAGGATTTCAGAATGCAGTCGAATCTGTTATCATTACGGATCTACAGCAGCAAAATATCTGACTAGAGAGACGTGGTAGAGAAAAAACAAATAAGTATATATAACGTTAAAAATGTAATGAGGAAACATGGCATGACACCAGTCAAAGCAACATCCCCAGTACAAGAACAAAAACACATCACAACGAACAGACCGTGCAAAAAAAAAAAAAAAAACCAGTCCTTAAAGGTGTTTAAAAAAAATAAACAATCTTTTCTACTTATCTTCTCTCTGCCTATGAGCTTGTATATGTTTGAGATTGCAAAAAAAAAACAAAAAACAAAGAAACTGAACTATTAAATCCTTTTATTGTGTCGAGTTGCTAATCTGGAAGTCACGACTTTAAATAATTCTTTTTGAGTAACATTTAATTAATTAATTTCTGTTTAAATATACACTCATGCAAACAGCATCATGTCCATATTTCGCTAATTTGTCCACAATCTTAAACGTCTCTACACGGCTACGTGCGTGACCAAGCAAAGAGGCGGCAATGTTCCCCCATTTTTTGTGATAACCAATTTATTTATGTCTTCTTCTACAGCCTTTGGATGAGTCACACGGAGTTAAGCTCACTGACTCTCAGGCACGTTTCGCTGGAAGTCTTTTCTGAGACGGGAAATTGAAAGTGGAAATGATACACGGCAGCGATGTTTTTCTAGAACTAGTCCACAAATTATAAAGTTTATGAAGTGTCTGGCAAGATCTTATTTCCCGCAGGGGTGGAGTAGGCGAACAAAAGCGATGTCCAGACTGTGAGCTTTCCTATGCTGACCTCAACAACTCAATTTCGAGACGCCCGGAGAGCATCAATGGTAGTTCATTATCATAGGCACCTAGCAGATTTTTTTTTCTTCTTAACAGATATTTATTGACGAACTAAGAGTAATGGCATTGCAGACCATGCGTTAACTCGAAAACTGCAAAGTAGAAATAAGTCTGATGCAAAATTAAAAAAAAAAAAAATAGAGGGAGAGACCAAGGAACACATGGAGAAAATAACTGGAGGCAGACATGAAGGGCACGCAGAAGACATGGAAAGACCTTGAACTGATGGCACGGGACAGGAAAACGTGGCATAAGTTTGTTGAAAGCCTATACTCCTTGGGGAGCTAAAGGGTGATCAATGAAAGAAATACTAAACTGCGTTGGCTGATATACAAGCGATAACAGCGGTCTGCATGCCACTTTGCTGTAGTGTTACTTCTCGACACGCTTTCTAACAATGTAATTATAAAAACTTTTCACCACTGTGGTGGGTTTTGATGTTATGAAATGATGTTGATATTTTTCCTTAATGTACTGAATGAGGCCAGCTGTGAAGGTTCCTGATTCTAACAAATTTAGGGTGAGTTATCAGGATACCTTTCTGCTACCACCTTATGGCCTCAAGCAGACTTATTCTTGACTAGTATGAATGATAGATACGTCTAATGTCTAGGGATATGCAAGGGTGGTGTGATGGTACTTTAACAATAATACACAGCCATACAAACAAGTATTAAAGGTCTAAGATTAAAGGAAGTAACACCTGGGATAACTTTGTACAATTAATAATTTTCTGTATGATTTATTTGGTCCCGAACCTAGTATTCTTCTGGTCAGGACTTTTAAAAATGAAAAGAAGTCAACATATATATACAAATGTAAATTTAGACCCACAGGGACAAGTGTCCAAACAAATACTGTTAAATTAAACTAATAGTGTTACTAAAATCTGTCTATTTCTTTTTTCTAACACTGGATGGCTGTTTGGGATTTTTTAATCACTCTCAGTCTCTTTACAAACTAATGTCATTGTTCATTTCAGTATGGAAATATTTTATTTCTTGGATACAAGGTATGTTGCTCCTATAGCTGATGTACTGTTGGGGTACCAGATATTTCACTTATCTGGCCCACTGGAACTGTTTGACTACTTTCGGCCGAATGACCACTGCTCCAAAAGTAATAGGGGGAAACTGGCGACCCCTATCACTACTGGCCTCCAAAACTTCTCAACAGCTTTCACATAGAGCTCTGGCACATGACTAGTGCCAGATAAGACCCAGAATTCAATGAAAAAAACACAGGTACGTTGAATAATAGCAGATTCCAGATGTACTGCTGGCTGGACTGTGATGCCTATACTTTCATATATCTTTGCTTTTATAAGGCTAATCACTTTTCACAAAATTCACAACGTCCTGATCTCGGGACTATCTTCTACAAATGGCGTCAAGCCGTTGAATTTTCTTAATAATATAAAAGGCTTTGGCCAATAAACGAACGACAATTTTGAAATTTGAAATTAAAAGCAAAACATACTTGATTTTTGGACACTACCAAGTTTTTTCCTCTCTCATTCTTAGATCTCTACTGCTAAATATATTTTGTGTTAAGCCATCCCATAATTTTTCTCCCCCTTTTCTGCCCCGTTCTTCAACAGACTACTTGTAACCTTTTCCTGCCTTTTTCAAGGACGCGTAAAAAAAGTCACCGTTAGTGCAAGTCCAAACGAGCATGTGTTGGTCTGTCTGTACGAACAAATACCGTCTTTTGTCTATAACTTTTTTTTCTATCTGTCGGATTTTTGATTCGAAAGCATATTACCCATCAGAACAAGACCCGCTCTAAGACTAGCTAACTTTTATGATCATAAACCTATTAATAAAGAATTCAATATATTTTCCATTTTGGTGTTCGTTGTTTTCTAAGTTTCCACTACTTGAATGTTATAAAAAACGCCTCAGATCTTCCTTTTTCCCGATAGGAAGTAATTATGCGTGTGTGTATATATATATATTTTTCCACAGTGTCTGTGGTTAGAAATGTATTGGGCTAGCGGGGTATTTTTTTTAAATTTTCAAACTTGCGACATCGTTCTCGACACAAGCTAACGGCATGTCTCGCACTGTTGGCCTTAGTAGCTAATTCAAACCGCTAACAATTGACAAGCCGGCAGCAGGTGTCCGCTCTCTCAATCTTATGCGTTTGTGTGTTTTATTCTTTCTATCTTTCCTAGAACCCTACGCTAGTAGAATTTTCAAATTTTTATCGTTAACCCTTGACGGGCGCGTTATAAATGCTAATACTACCAATGCGTTTACTGGCGCAGGAAAGAAGACGCGTTACAACTTTATTAATTTTATTTCTACTTCTATTATTTTGACTTTAATATATAATTAATTAATGATTTTATCGTTGCATCAATGTACTTCACCACAATCACAACATCACATATTACAAGAAGCTACGGAATGTATTTTTTAAAGTCTCTGCGCTAGCTTCTAATTGGTTTCTTTGGACTAGACAACGCATGCTCAGTGTTATGGTACCTCGTTTTCTAAGCCCTGGAAGCCACAGAGATGTAGGTTTGTGGATGAATGTTAATATTACCATGGATAGCTAGAAAGACTAATGAAGATGTCCTTTAAAAAAAAATGCCAGTGCACAAAGCGCGAAGGAAGCTTATTACGCATTTAGAAGGAACCTTATTACGCATTGGCGTGATGCTGACCACATCACTCCTAGCGTCCCGACCGTCGAGAAAATATGGGCCTAACACCATATTCCCAATATGCCTCAATGGGCGTGTAACGGGATCCTTGTTACGCATTAAAAAGGAAGCTTATTACTGAAATTAAGAGGAAGCAATCCAATTTATTTGGTCAAGCTATGAGAGGAAGTAAGCTACAATATAATGTGACAACAAGAAAGAATGAAGGAAAACAAGATAGAGGACGACAAAGAGAGAAGATTCTAGACAGTTTGACGTCATGACATAGAAAGAAGAGAACAACATAATCCTTGAGGACAAAGAGAGAAGATTCTAGACAGTTTGACGTCATGACATAGAAAGAAGAGAACAACATAATTCTTGAGGACAAAGAGAGAAGATTCTAGACAGTTTGACATCATGACATAGAAAGAAGAGAACAACATAATTCTTGAGGACAAAGAGAGAAGATTCTAGACAGTTTGACGTAATGACATAGAAAGAAGAGAACAACATAATCCTTGAGGACAAAGAGAGAAGATTCTAGACAGTTTGACGTAATGACATAGAAAGAAGAGAACAACATAATCCTTGAGGACAAAGAGAGAAGATTCTAGACAGTTTGACATCATGACATAGAAAGAAGAGAACAACATAATCCTTGAGGACAAAGAGAGAAGATTCTAGACAGTTTGACATCATGACATAGAAAGAAGAGAACAACATAATCCTTGAGGACAAAGAGAGAAGATTCTAGACAGTTTGACATCATGAAATAGAAAGAAGAGAACAACATAATCCTTGAGGACAAAGAGAGAAGATTCTAGACAGTTTGACATCATGACATAGAAAGAAGAGAACAACATAATCCTTGAGGACAAAGAGAGAAGATTCTAGACAGTTTGACATCATGACATAGAAAGAAGAGAACAACATAATCCTTGAGGACAAAGAGAGAAGATTCTAGACAGTTTGACATCATGACATAGAAAGAAGAGAACAACATAATCCTTGAGGACATATAATAGCCCCTTCAGTCATAACTGACTATGGGAATGCGCCCCTGAGGTGACAGCCCTCAGCTGCTTATTTTCCTGGTGCTGCTTTCGACGTTTTCTCCTCACCTCTGCTTCTTGTGTGAGCCTCTCTTCGCCCAATCTGAGGTGGCGCCGTAAATAGCATCGCCACTTAGTGCGATCGGCAGCTTTATCCTCCCATGTTGCTGGATCCATGTCCAGTGCCCTCATATCTCTCTTGCACACATCTTTGAACCTCAGCTGTGGTCGCCCAACTGTTCTCTTGCCCTCTGCTAATTGTCCGTAGAAGATATCTTTTGGGATGCGACCATCATCCATGCGGCGAACATGGCCAAGCCAGCGAAGTCTGCGCTGTCTAAGAAGCGTATACATACTTTGAAGGCCAGCACGTGACAACACCTCGACATTTGTCACTTTATCTTTCCACGAGATGCCGAGGATGCGGCGTAGACACCGCAAATGGAAGGTATTGAGCCTTCTTTCTTGCTTAGCATAGGTCGTCCAGGTCTCGCTGCCATATAGGAGTGTGCTGGTGACGCAGGCATTATATACCGCAGCTTTGGTCTTCATTGTGAGTTTAGAGTTTCCCCAAACACGCGATGTGAGGCGGGCAAAGGTAGCTGCAGCTTTGCCAATGCGGCTGTCGATTTCTGTATCCAGTGAGAGTTTGTCATTGATGGTAGACCCTAGGTATGTGAAGTGGTGCACCACTGCCAATTCATAGTTATCGATAGTGATAACTGGTGCAGCACCCACATCCTGACTCAGCACATTCGTTTTCTTTAGACTTATTGTTAGGCCAAATTCCTTGCATGCTTTAGTGAAGCGATTCATCAAGCTCTGAAGCTCCTGTTGGCTTTGAGTGACGACTGCAGCATCATCAGCGAACAACAAGTCTCTTATAGTGACCCTTCTGATTTTTGTTTTTGCCTTCAGCCTTGCAAGATTAAACAGACGGCCATCTGACCTAGTGTGAAGGCATATTCCTTCAGTTGCATCTCTGAATGCATGTTTCAAGAGTAAGGCAAAGAAGATTCCGAAGAGGGTCGGAGCCAGAACACAGCCTTGTTTAACGCCACTTCGTATATCAAAGGGCTGTGACATGCTTCCAGCATATTGGACTGTTCCCTTCATGCCGTCATGGAATGACTTTATCATTTCCAGCATTTTAGAAGGGCAGCCTATTTTCAGGAGGATTTTAAAGAGTCCATCCCTACTAACCAGGTCGAATGCTTTTGTGAGGTCTATAAAGGCGATATATAATGGTCTTTTCTGCTCTCTTGATTTTTCCTGAAGCTGGCGGAGAGAGAAGATCATGTCTGTTGTTGATCTGCCTGCTCGGAATCCACACTGTGACTCTGGATATATGCGCTCAGCTAACTTGTGTAGTCGCATTAAGATGACTTTGGCAAAAACCTTACCAACAATACTAAGAAGAGAGATGCCTCTGTAGTTATTGCAATAACTTCTGTCTCCTTTATTTTTATACAGTGTTACAATCTTGGCATCTCGCATGTCTTGAGGAATAGTTGTCTCTTCCCAGCACTGGCACAGCATCCTATGCAGGGGATGTAATAGCGTGCTCTTACAGCATTTGATTAAATCAGGAGGAATCCCATCACTGCCTGGTGCTTTGCCAGAGGCCAAGCTATCAATGGCCTTGCTGAGTTCCTCTAATGTTGGTTCGGCATCCAGCTCCTCCATAGTTGGCAGACTGTTGACACCATCAAGGGCTGCAGGCGTAACGGTATTGTCTCTAGCGTAAAGCTCAGAGTAGTGCTCGACCCACCTCTCCATCTGCTTACCCTTATCGGTTAGCTTCTCTCCGCTGATGGTTTTTAGCGGTGCCGTCTTACTTTTATGGGGGCCAAGTGCTTTCTTTATACCGTCATACATTTGTCTAATGTTGCCTGTTTGCGCTGCGATCTGGATGCTCTCACTGAGCTGGAGCCAGTAGTCATTTGCACAGCGTCGAGCAGTTTGTTGAACTTTGCTTCTCGTAGCCCTCAGGATCTGTAGGGTTCTGGCACTCGGTGAACGTTTGTATTCATTCATAGCACTGCGCTTAGCTTCAATGACAGGTGCCATCACATCTGATGAAGCATCAAACCAGTCATTTGACTTTGCTGTTTTCTTACCAAAGGTGGCAAGTGCAGTACTTTGAATGGTGTTCCGTAGATGCTCCCAGTTCTCTGTAATAGTATCACCATGCTGAGGGCTACTGAGCACTTTCTCGAAGGTCGCAGTGAATTGAGCGATCATGAAAGGGTCTGACATCTTGCTGGTATCAATGCGTGGTTTCCCTTCATGTCTGACACGATAGAGTTTTTCTTGGTTGTGCTCTGATTTTGCAGCAAACCAAGGAGTGATCTGTATCACAGTCTGCACTATGGTACGAGCGCGTGGAGAGCACAGACCTGAGGAGTGGCCTTCTGACGAGAATCAGGTCAAGTTGGTGCCAGTGCTTGGATCGTGGGTGTCTCCATGACACCTTATGCTGGGGTTTTGTCTGAAAGTAGGTGTTGGTCACGCAGAGGTCATGGTGGACGCACAACTCTAAGAGCCGTTGTCCATTTTCATTCATCTTGCCAATACCAAACCTGCCCAGACATGAAGGCCATGAAACATTATCGGCACCCACTCTAGCGTTAAAGTCACCAAGGAGAACAAGCTGTTCTTGCCTAGGTATGCTTTTGATAATTGCTGTTAGATTCTCGTAGAACTCATCTTTAGCTTCTGAGGCAGAGTACAGAGTAGGAGCATACACACTGACAAGGGTGATGGGACCTGTGCTAGTTTGCAGGCGGAGCGTTAACAGGCGTTCTGATCCATTCTCGCCTGGTTCAACCATTTTAGTTAGCGATTTTTTGACCGCAAAACCTACTCCGTGTTCTCTAGCTTTATTAAGATCTTTCCCTTGCCAATAAAATGTGTAGTCCTTCTCGCTCACCGTTCCAGAGCCCGCCAGGCGCGTTTCCTGAAGTGCAGCTATATCCACCTGAAGTCGTTTAAGCTCATCATTAATTATGGCTGTCTTCCTTACATCGTTTACATCCTGTAGGTTTTCGGATAGTCCAGTCAACATAGTCCGGACGTTCCAGCATCCCAATCTGAGAGTTTGCTTATTTCTATTTTTTCGATAACACTAGTCAACAACCAAAATGTACCAGAAATGAAAATAGCTGATCTTAACTAATTTTGGTGTGTTGAAAACGAAAATGACATTTAAAAATGTTGATTGGCTCTAGTTTTCAAGATATATGCTACTAGTTTATTTAATTACGGTCAATTTATATATATATGACGCAACTGTTGTGGGCGATTGCATAATTTTTTCTAATGGCCAATAAAATTGTAACTAGAAGTTGATGATGCAATCCTACCTATGATTACATCACCTTTGTGTATAAATATCTTATCTCTGATAAAATTTTGCCATTAGTTAGTGCATTTATCCTTATCAAAAGTATCTTAGTTAGAAATGCCTAGGACATGTGTGAACAGTGCTAATAATTTCTGTTATATATGTGGTGAGGTAACATTTGTATCACAAAAACGAAATATAACTAAAGTGATTAAGAAGGCGTACAGTTTGTATTTTGGCAGCAGAATAGATCACGATAAGAGCTGGGCGCCACACATATGCTGCAATACATGTGCAGCACATCTTAAACTGTGGTTGACTGGCAAAAGGCAAGCTATGCTTTTTGCAGTCCCAATGATTTGGAGAGAGCCCACTGATCATCTCAACAACTGTTACTTTTGCATGGTCCCTCCAATTGGAAAAGGCATATCAAAGAAGAAACAATGGACTCTAGAATATCCAAACATCCCCTCTTCAATACGTCCGGTACCACATGGCGATGACCTACCAGTTCCCAAAGTGCCAGAATCGTTGTCAGCTGCTTCCACTGATGAAGAAGAGGACATTCGTCCTGAACCATCAACCTCAAGCGACCCAGATTTTGAGCAAACTACATCCACTAAACCACACTTAATAACCCAAGGTGAACTGAATGATCTTGTAAGAGATCTGAATTTACCGAAGAACAAGGCGGAGCTTTTGGGTTCCAGATTGCAACAGTGGAATCTCCTGGCAGAAGATGTTATAATTTCTGTGTATAGGAACTGCCAGAAGCCGCTTATTACATTCTTTTTCAAAGAGGGTGACCTTTCTGCGTGCCACAACATTTCTGGTTTAATGGCAGCCCTCAAAATCAATTACATACCGGAAGAGTGGAGGCTTTTCATTGATTCATCCAAGATGAGTCTTAAAGCTGTTTTGTTGAATAATGGTAATGTGTTACCGTCAATTCCAGTTGATCACGCAGTTCATATGAAAGAAACTTATGAAAACATTAAGCAGCTTTTGAAATGTATAAACTACAATCATCATCATTGGTCACTTTGCGGTGACTTAAAAGTGGTCGCTCTTTTGCTTGGACTACAGGGTGGATACACCAAGTACTGTTGCTTTCTCTGTGAGTGGGATAGCCGTGCACGAAGTGACCATTACAACAGAAGACATTGGCCAATCAGGCAGTCATTGCAGCCTGGCAGTAAGAACGTTGAGAACCCAGCACTTGTCGACACCAGCAAGATTTTGTTGCCACCCTTGCACATTAAGCTGGGTCTCATGAAAAACTTTGTCAAGGCAATGGAGAAAACAGATGAGGCTTTCAAATACCTTATCTGAAAATTTCCAAGACTGAGTGAAGCTAAAATAAGAGAGGGAGTATTTGTTGGTCCGCAAATTCGAAAACTTCTTCATGATGACGAGTTTCTTTGCGTGTTGCATAGCAAGGAAAAAGCAGCATGGCTAGCATTTAAGTCAGTGGTGGACAATTTTCTTGGAAACAACAGATCTGATAATTACAATGAAATTGTAGAAAACCTCCTTCTGAAGTATAAGAGTCTTGGCTGCAACATGTCTTTGAAAATTCATTTTCTGGATTCTCATCTGGATTTCTTTACGTCAAACTGTGGAGCGGTCAGTGATGAGCATGGTGAACGATTTCACCAGGACATTGCTGCTATGGAGACAAGGTATCAAGGCAATTGGAGCCCTTCAATGCTTGCTGATTACTGTTGGACTGTGACAAGAGACAGCTCATCGATTGACTACAAGAAGCAAGCAAAGAGAGCTCGAACAGCGTCTGAATAATGACGGAATGGGTTCAGATGTGCCTTTTTAAAACATGATATGTGAACTTTAAATAATGTTTTTATTTTTTCTATCATTTTATGTTGAAATATCAATTAATTGAGTATGTAACCACAATTTTTATAATGCTAAAGTAGAAAGACTAGCTGTTCACCCCAGAGAATTAAACAAGCATACATTATTTGTATTACTGTAATGTAAATTCATCATTTTAAAAAAAAACCAGAGCCAATTGGTGAATTTCATTATGATATTTGAAATCAGCATGTCAAAATCAATAAGAAATGGTATATTTAATTTCTGGTACAAATAACTTTTGAAAATTTGTTGACTAGTGTAATTGCTTGGTGCAAAATTTTCTGTCCACAGTTCGGGTTTGACCCTAATCCCCATGCACCCAATGGGGAAAGCAGACAGTGGCGGGACAACACCTTATTGGCTGGGGGCTGCCCAGCTTGAAGCGGGCGGTAGCTGTCCAGTGAGATCCTAGAACCTCTCCCACTGTCGGAAGTAGCCCCTGGCGCCATGCCCTACGCCAATTGGGCAAAATGCTTATAACCGGTAACTGCTACTTCCCGTGTTTTGCCGACACCTATAGGGTGAAGCTGGAGTGTCCTCTCCAGGGCGCGAGCTTGGGCACAGTTATATGGAGATCAAGCTGTTGCCCATGCAGCATGTTCCCCCTCTCCACACAGCCGGTAGATCCAAAGGAACGGCAGTAGCCGATACAGTTTGGTACCAGCCATGTCGCAGGAGTTGCCAGAATAATGTCGAATCGACATTAGACTGCCTTAGGGACTCCGACTCCGGATTTATCCTCAGGGTTTACTCCCGAAGCCAATTCCATAAATGGATATTCCCGCAAGGCAGCGGTGGTTTGAATTCAGAGTTCCTTCTCTTAGATAAGCTACCAACCAAGGATCACGAGCCCTATCTGCCCGAAGCTGCTGGTTTTAAGGCGCCAGTCGCTCGCCTTTGCCCCTTCTCCCGTCAGTGGAAACAGTTCCGCCGGGCTCAAATTGAGCCACACATGAAGGCCGGGAGCTGGACTTGGTTGTCAGAGGCTGTTTGAGGCGCGTGCCATAGAAGAAGACAAAGAGAGAAGATTCTAGACAGTTTGACGTAATGACATAGAAAGAAGAGAACAACATAATCCATTTTCTTCTTCTTCGTTCACTTTCAGACGTGAATTTGAATACGTTCAAAGAAAGCAGTTGTCAGCTTGAGGCTGTTGGCATCTCCGTAGAGTTTTTCCAGTAATGTTACTGGTGACGGCTATAATGTGCTTTCTCTGCCCCACATATGTTGGGACATCTTTGAAGCAGATATTCAGCAGTCATTTTATCGGTGCCACACTTACACTCATCACCAAAACAAAGATGAGAGCAGACCCCATCAATGCAACAGCTAAGCCCATCTACACAGCACACAAGCTACCAAATTGGAAACAACAACACAACTGATAAACAATCCTGGAGAAAGTTGTGGAAAGACATGATTACCTACGCCACCAGGCATGGTACTTGAAAAAGAAGCAGACGTTTATAATAAGCAAGTAACCCGTCAAAACATGACGGGAGACATTATTATGTTACTAGCAATAACCCGTCAATAATGACGGAAGTAAATCAAAAAATGTAATATATTTTAAAAATATTTTCTCATTCAATATAAAAGTTCTTTGATGACATTTTTTGTGAAAGTGCGTGGATTTGTTTCAAAGAATATTCCATGATAAAAAGTGTTTTTAACAAAAACTTTCAAGTTTTCATGATTTGTTCCTCGGGCGAGGGCGAAATAGAGCAGGCCGTGCCCGAAAACAGGTTCAGGAAGGAAAACTCCTACGTGATCAAAAGATTGTCCTTGCACCTTATTGATCGTCATATCAATCGAATTCCGATGCAAGACATCTCGTTTAGCAGCCATCTTATAATTTTGATCCATAATAATAAGTCTGCAATACTTTAAATTAAAATTTTGTCTTGAAGAAACAATCAAAAACTTACATTTTAAGGTTATTTTTTACAAAATAATGAGTTAAATCCGTTTCCGAAATGAAACTGGGTTCTACACCGACTTTTCTTCGTTGAGTGTTACTATTTTCGGGAGAGTACATATAAGGGAAACAATGCAATTAATGTCTAACTTTCAGCCACAGTTGCATCCTTTAGATGTGACCGACGCACAAACGGCGAGAATTATGGATTTTGATGATGATGATGCTCTTACTGCTGCATTTCCTGATGACTGTCCTAATTCTGAAATGGTCATTTAACTCATATCCATTCCATTTCAACTTCACTCAATCTTTGTAGTCAAACTTGTGACTTAATGTCAATGAACCGTGAAAGAATCACCATCGAAAGACCTGCAAGCTCTTTAATGGGTGTTCAATTTAGCGTTCACGATGCAATGCACCGTGTCTGTCTTTTCCAAATGTCTCTATAAAAAAAATTATATGTATATATATATATATATATATATATATATATATATATGTATATGTATATATGTATATATGTATATGTATATATATATATGTATATATATATATACACATATATATATATATGGGAGCCGCGCTGGTGTAATGGCTACAACGTTGTACTGGCGACCAGGTGTTCATGGTTCAAACCCGGCCGTCGGCGTTTGAAGAAATGTTTACGACCGGAAATTTGACTGAATAACCTGAACGGCTCCTGCACATAAATCCCGTGTGGATGGGAAGGAGCGAAGCTCCTGACCGGGTTGGAAGGAAAGTCCACTGACCCCCCAGCCTCGCAATGACATGTCATTGGGCCGAAAGAGCTGGAAAAAGCTCAAGTGCCGCTGGTTATAGAAAGAAAGAAAAAAGAAAGAATATATATATATATATATATATATATATATATATATATATATATATATATATAGAGAGAGAGAGAGAGAGAGAGAGAGAGAGAGAGAGAAAACCAGTGACGCCGCACTGCTCATCACAGATAAAGCTTCTACGCTTTTGTTCCGTTGTTTCCGTGTTTTCTGAAGACAAACGAAAATGAATGAAGTGACCACAGGACAATTTAGTGCCGTTATCAGGGTATGCAGCAAAAAGAGAACATAATTATTTCTCGCCATATTTTGGCGGGTAAGTTACTCGTTCAGTTATAATGGTATTGTCGGGATCTTTCCACAAACTTCACATCGGTGATCTTGTCATACATTTCCAATCCTTCTATACAATGTCAGCACCTATTTCCGAAAGTCTGTAGCATTCTGGTTGTCACTAATCCCGTTTGTATGCTGTAAATACCTTTGACGCAGATCCCCACCTGTCACAGGCGTAGGTCTAAATGTCTCTTCACAAAATAAAATACACCAGCATAATCAGAATTAGCACGCAGTTGCTCTGATGCGCTCCTTTGCTATTGTTTATATGACGCAAGTAACCCGCCAACATTTTATGCTGTGCTATGTCTGCAAGCATGTTCCGAAGAACGCAATAATTTCATGTGGTAATTTCATTCCATTCTATTTCAACGTCATTGGACTTTTGTAGTCAAACTTATCATCACTTATGGTCAATGCACCAACAGTTACAGATGGTTCAGTAAGACAACGGGTATATAGGAGATTTTAAAATCGTATATCTTCAGTTCTCTCTTGTAAATTATTGAAGGTCATTATTTTTACGGCCCGTACATATGATAGCTGTATCTCACCCAGCAGACAGAGTTAGGAGATAGCTAAAGATAAATTAAACCTCCCCCCACACACACACACACACGCGAGAAGATCTTGTGTTTATAAAGGCACAATTTATCTAGCGGATGCGATATAGCAACACATGAACTCAAACTATTTATCCTACATCTGACAGTTACGTGCACATTCTACACATCCACTGCCTGGGCAACAAGCAGAAATTACGTTGTTTACGGCCAGCTGGGAGAGATTACGTTACAGGCAAGCCCTTCTCTTGTCATAAACTGTCAATCATCAACAGAAAAATGTTTCCATTTATTAATAACCAGGAGATGTATGTTCCCATTTATGGCCAACAAAGATATGGAACAAAACTGTTATATTTTATTATGTGAGCAACCTGGACATTCTTCCTTTGGTCTTTTGACAACATGGAAACGGCTCTTATACATCTTCACGTCAGAATTCTAAGTTTTTATTAACCTATTTTACCATGATCATCATCATCATCATCACATCGTTTGGAAAAAAATTTCACAATCTGGAATCGCCAGAGATTGCAACCATGTAAACATGAAGGGAGGAAAAAAACAGATTCACAAACACAGGCAAGAGTAGTTCAAGGTTGACCTGAAATTACATTTGTTCCTCAAATAGAAGCAGCAAACAACAAACAAGCCCCGTGTATCTTCCTGGAGCCTCTGCTGTGACATAGAAAGAATGTGCCTACTGTACCCTCAAGCATGTCGTATAATACGACTAATATGAGGCTGTGTATGAAGCTGTCAGTACAATGCGACTAATATGAGGTTGTGTATGAGGCTGTCAACCTCATCACGTACAACTGATTACCACAGAAAGCACAGCCGCAACAGCATGTGGATGCTTGGTGTAGGCTTCCTGTAATGCAGTGTTTCTTAACCTTTTAGCGGGCCCGCACCCCTTTACAGCATCTTAAGAAGCCTCAACCCCCTTTACAGCACCTTAAGAAGCATCTACCCCTTTTACAGCATCTTAAGAAGACTCAACCACCGTTTCAGTATCTGAACAAGCCTCACATCCCTTTATCTTCTAGCTCGAAAAATATGCCAGCAGTGCTACAAAGAGATAAATGTTATTTACAGAATGTGACTGTCGTAGATTTTTGATAGGGGAATTAAGACTTGGGTTGGTCCCTTCTGATAAGATTAGAATAAGTGATAGCAACTGTGAGGAATATTAATAGAAATAGATTTCCACGGGTGAGATGGAGAAATTAATAGAGTCTGTCCCTGAAATCGAGAATTTTCTCTCTCTTTCAGCCTATCTTCTACAACAGATATAGAGGAGTCAGACAGTCTAAAAAACCATATATATATTAAATATATATACCTCCACTCACATACACACACACACATAAGTGACGACAGTTAGACGCACAGACGTGGAAAAACTATAAAAAAATGGAATATAGATATTTTGGAACGAGCTGACCGACACGCTTGAATAAAGTTTATGTAAATTTATTAACATAAGGAAAATTTACTACTGTAGTAAAATCTGCGAGAATAATCTCTCCTTTCAGTAAGATTTTAGTCATAAAATGATAATAAATAAACCCGCCCTATTGTGTCTGACGGTGATCCTCTCACACGCCAGCATAGCGCTGAATTTTGTGCAGTGCTAAAGCCTATAGAACGATCCCACGGTAAAAAAAAATCTAACACGCGTTTTAGTTTCGGTTTCGAAAACGTACTACCAACATTTAACATTTTGCCAGATCTGCTGCATACATTCTGCAGCCTAGCCTTATAATTAACGATTTTGCGGAAGTGTGCCGCAAAATAACTATCTGAATTAACGTATTCTGTAAACTTTAACGCAAAATTTAGTAGTAATCCTTACATTTTTTGGTAGTGTTACACGATACAATACAAATTATTAACGCCAATTCTTAACCCGCCACGCAAACATCCCGCTTGGCTTGACACATTCTGCCATGCATATATACACGCTGCGACAAAGCCAACAGAGGCAAAACACGCAGACAATTTTATTGCCTCCTCGCGGTAATGTTTCTGACGTCACAAAAACAAGTTAGTTATTTGAAAAATACATGCTAGCGAGATGAAAGAGAGGAAAAGATGGCGGTCTTGTGTAAAATATTTATTTGAAGATTGACATGACAAAAATTGAAAATCTAACCCAATATGAATCTGACCATAAAAATCATATGGTAGTATAGCTTAGAGTCCACTGAGCAAGAATGTGTTTTAAATAATATGATAGTCCCAGTATTAGCCAAGTTATTGAGAAAATACTAAATGTCTACGGACGCTCGACCAGACAGACTGTCGTTCCTGCTTGTTTTTTATAACGGTAGTGGGGACGCGAGCTTAGAAGAGAGGCATTGAGGAAATTCAAATTCGCTTGGGTAAAAAGAGTATAATAGGAAAAGGGGAGCGGTAGGAAAAATGTAATCCAAAACGAAACATCTTTTTGTATTGGGCATAACTAAAGCAGACTGGCCAATAGACTACCAGACGCAGAGTATGTTTGGAATTGTTTTTGTTTTTCAAAAACTGCATTTGAATTCTGGTAGTCGCAAGCTTTCGATTGGCCAGTGCTAGTAAATATTAGCAAAAAGCTTTCATTATTCATTGCCAGTTGAACAAAACTTTTATTCAGATACGATGAGAACAGCTGTGATAAATTTAAAAGAAAAAGAAGAGAAAAATATATAAAAGGAAATGTGGTTACCCCACATTATATAATTGAGGAAAACTATGTAAATGTACAGTGGCGTATCTGCCATAGGGACCTGAGGTGTGGTCACAGCAAGGTGGGAGTCATGAAAAACTAGGGGCGAGTGCACCTGAAATGCACGCGAGGCTGACCCCATATCACAGTAGGGAAATAAATAATATCAAAAGTGATCAGATATAAAAGGCCAGGGTGTCCTTTTGTTGCAGAGGTTTTGTTTCCTGTTGCCAGCTGGTAACAGGAAACCTGAGGAGTGACGATAACGCCAAGAAGTCTCCGAAAATTCATGTATGCTGTCAAGAGATAACAGCAGGAGCTTGGGCGTGTGATGTGATATCGATATTTCTGCAACTACACACTATCGTATCATTCAACAAGAAACCCCAGGTGATATGTTAAGGACCTGGGTATATCTGACAGTTTCGTTTTAAATAACACTGGTATTTCAAATCATACTCAGGAATTTGATGGGGTATGATGATAATACAGCCCCTCATACACAGTGACTCTCCCTATTAGATGAATAAAGTGTAAGCTGTGAACATTCCAACAGGAAAGACATATATTAACTTTGTAGTTATTTGGGCAGATTGTCCACACAATGTTAGTTGATCTTTTCTGTAAACTATCTTGTCCTCATTTTCAAAGACCTGTCCAAAGATATGACTGGATAGGCAAAATAAATTGTACAAAAAATATCAAATTTAAAGAAAAACTTAACCACAGGTTTTTATTCACTTCCTCATAGAAACTTAACGTGTTTTTGTGTTGTTTACCATCATTTCATTTCTCCCCTAGACACCAGGTACATCATACACCAGACACTAGAGCCAAAATAGTGACCGTGTGAGATCTAGGGAGGTAGCGTTAGGTTCCCTGCACATAATTCATCATCATTATTTATAGAGTCAGGTGCCTACATGTGCTTGACCTCACACGGTAAATACATACACGGATTTCATTCTTTTAGGATACCATCATAACCTCCCCAGCAAAATCTAACTTTGCTACAACTACAACACATAAATGTTAATATCAAGCATAGAAAATACATATAAGGTAATGAATTACTACAAGTATAATAGACCCATAGGTGTAGTCTTTTCCCTCGATGTTTAGCCCACGATCCTGTTAGAAGAAAAGTGATAGCCCCAAAGAGTCACGGATATATACACTATAGTCTCAGATGTCCCTTTAAAGTTGAGAACAGAATGTATACCCTAATCTATCCCAAGAGGAAAATGTCATTTGCAACAATCTTTGCATAAATGAAATTACAATAAAAAACATGTCGGTGCACAAATCTATCTCACAAAAGAATCACTCAGTCTACTTTCACTCTGTTCTTTCAGCAGGGGCCCCTGTCTCACTTTTCTTACCTAAAATCTTGCTGGTGTTCGCCGTCTGGCGCACGTTAGTACACACACACCGTTTAATCTGTCTGTCTTTTTTGATGAAGCGGATCCCAGCTCTGCAGATTTTGGTTTCATCCAATGGGTCCGGGGAGCGTCCTCTTCATGCGATAGTTTAATTTACAGATTTAAGTTATTGTCAATTTACCCAGTTCAGGTAAGAATTAGATTTAAGCGGGCACAAAGTGCCAGAATCACGAGATTTCCCTTATTTAGGAAGATGACCGGTTGGTAAATTCTCTCAATAGATAATTATTGGTCACACCCCAATTAGTCAAAATGTCGGAATTTAATGTTTTTGTGATTATTTCTCTCCATAAGGCTGCATGTACATGAGAGTTTGTGAAGAAATATATCCTAGCTCAATAGGCACAGTATAGGCATTTAGTCTTTAAAACCGTTAGTGAGATTTATTTTCTGTTTATTTCTGGAGGCACACACACACTGCCAGACAGATGTTAACTTGTAAACCCACGTGGTAAAAGATTTAAAAAAATGTTTCTTCTCTCAGTCGTACTAAAACCGCTGGTAAAAGTTGGGCGGACCCAAAACTGTGTAAGGAAGAGAAAAGTACAAAATACTTAACCACAATATTATACACACCTCCTATCCTCGCCTAAAATATAATAATCATAAAAAATCAATCATCATGAATTAGAAATACATACGTATTTCGTCAATACTCAATGATGAATCAGTGCAGTTATAAGTTAGTTTAAAATATTCTCGACTGATTACTAGCAATTTAATTAAATTTATTTACAGCTGCATGAGTTTAAGCTAGAAATAATAATTTATTCTGCTTTCCACTGTAACGCAGTAACTAGAGAATATAACAGACTTATACTTTAATCCCTCTGCACAGAAATCTAACTAGTGAAAATAAAATAGGCGATTTACCACTTAAATCACTCACAAAATACTAGATATAATATTACCTCCAAACAGAACTACGGCAATCACCACGAAACTAGAATTTATTCATAGATAGGTATTCTAGAAGCTCGGCAAAAATTGACGAGAAAACTAAGAACTTCGCTATACAAGCTTTTTACTCTAGCACGAGCGATCCGTCTACTGCAACTTAGGAGGACTGAATGAATTTAGTCTAACCTACTCTGGTATAATATATGAAAACGGACAAAGGATGCACGCCATTCTTGAAAACCCGAAATAGCGTCCCGTCTTAACACTTCACATAAAACTCAGACGACGGCACTGAAACTGCCAGACGCGTTTCCCACTTGCAGCTACCTATGGTCATTTCCCAGCGATGCATCTTGGCGCCTTCTCACACCTAACACCGAGAAACTTAACCAAGAGCGCCGTGTCAGATGAAAATGTTAGACGATATGTCTGCCATCCCATGTCTGTCGAGACGAATTTCACACTATTCGGTCTCCTCACGAACCTAGCTTAACAGCAATAAAAAATGCGTTGCTAAATGAGAAAAGAGACAGGTGAAGGTATGAATGGGAAAATTGTATTTTTCACAATCAGACGAATGCGAAAAAAAGAAAGGATAAAAGAGCGATAATAAAGTAGAAGACACGGGTAGAATAAAGAAAAGATATAGAAATTTATTAATCATAAATCTCTCTGCGACAAACGTCCCCCCTTTAATATATGGAACCACTCCATGTCTACGTTATGGAAATAAATTTCCTATATCCGTAGCTTCAGGGAGTCTGTTCTCTTCCCTCTCATCTTCCCCCTCCGTCTCTGTCCAACTCCTACTCATGTCTGCTCCCAAAGTCTTCCTTCTCTGGAATGTCTTCCGTGCGCGCTTGAAAGAGCGTCGCCGCTTTTGACATTTTTGAAAGATTCCGTGTGATTGCAGTGGAATTTCCCTGCCACTATCGTTATCTTCATCAGTTTTGGCGAACGCCAGGAGATGTTCGGAGGTTGGCCCTGGTGTTTCGAAGTATTTCTTTAACAGGTTTACATGGAAAACCTTCTCCTTTCCCTTAAAAGAGATCTGGTAGTTAGCCTTATAAATCTTTTTGAGGACGGTAAACGGCCCTTGCCATCCGATGCGTAATTTGTTGCTTGCCGTTGGCAGTAACAACAAAACTTTCTCTCCTGGTTGTAGTTCTCTCTCTTTCGCGACTTTCCTGTATCGGTCAGCGTGCTCTGTGCGTGCTCGCTTAAAGTTGGTCGTTGCTAGGTCCCATACTAGTTTCAACCTTTCCTTTAAATCCGATACGTATTTACTGGCTGAGACAACTGTCTCATCAGCCTTCTGGTCTGTCAGCGACCCAAGTAAGGCTTCAAGCGGGCCCTTAATGGGTCTGCCGAATAAAAGCGTGGTTGGCGGAAATCCTGTGGACGTATGTGGGGTTTCTCTGTAGCCAAATACAGCTGCAGGGATAGAAAGATCCCAATCGTCAGGTTTCACTTGTGCCAGTTTACTTAACATCATGTTGAGGTTTCCGTTAACACGTTCTACTAACCCACTTCTGGCCAGAGTGTAAGGCTTTGTGTAGATGTGCTGGTCCCTCAAGATCTTAACGATCTCATCCATCAACAGGTTTCGGTATGGAGATCCGTTATCCGTCAGCACTTGTTCAGGGAATCCCAACCGAGTAAAAATCTGCACGAGGGCTTCTGCGACATGCTTCGAATCTGTGCATGTTAGCGGGATAGCTTCTGCCCACATAGTGCATGTGACGACTAAGGTGAGGATGAACCTGTTCCTTGTTTTAGTCCTTTCTAAGGGTCCTAAAATGTCGATCACTACCCGTTCAAATGATGTTCCCATTATTGGCATTTCACCCATGGAAACTGGGGGTGTCCGTTGCTTGAGTGCACACGTTGGCACTGAGCACAGGATTTCATATATCTGATAATATCAGTATTCATTTCTAGCCACCAATAATCAGTCGATATACGTTGGTTTGTGGAATTCTGTCCCATATGTCTGCTTAAAGGAAGAGAGTGCCCCATTTCTAGGATTTGGCTTCTGTACTGTTTTGGTACTAGGAGCTGATTGTAACCTTGGTCAGGCTTGCCCGTTCTGCGATAAAGTACGCCATCCTTAGACAAAATGTCCCCGTGCTGTCTAGGGTCCTTAGCCATGGGCAGTTTCCTTAAGCAGGGTGCCAAGGTAGGGTCCTTTTGTTGCGCCTCTTTAAGTTCCATAGGTAACAAATTCGGCGCAGGCTCCCGTTCATTCTTGGTTTGCCCTCTTGTAGTTACTGCTGCCACAATCGGCTCTTCCGGTTTCCCAATAGACACATATCTACCGCCAAGTATGACTGGGTAGACCGGGTCATCAATAACAGCCGCTTTGATTACACCTCTGACAAAATCAGAGTGGATCTCAACCAATGCGATGGGAAGCGCTGTAGGTGCATTACTCTTAGGAACTCCACAAAGTTGGAAGGTTTCTTCTGTCTCTTGACCGGGTTTGACCAGGTGCCTGGCGACAATGCAATCAAAAGAAAGCCCCGTGTCAAATAAACATAAAGTTGAAGAACCGTTCAAAATAACAGTATCTCGCGTTGAGGGTCTCCCCACTTCAGGTTGAGAATCACTGACATTAATTCTACCTTGCGAGACTGTTAGCAAGCATCCGATGCGTTTAGGTTCGATGTGCTCGCTCTGATCATATGTCCCATGCTCAGGGGTTTTCCTTTTGCCACCTTGTCCTTTCTGATCGCGCTGCCATGTAGGGCGGTTGGGTTGATCAGACTGTTTATTGTTGGGGTACTTGTTTTTGTAGAACTTAGACTTTTCAGGAGGGGGGCGTTGAGGTCCAGTTTCTCTGTGGTTATTTTGGTTAGAAGCATGAGAAGCATGGTCTGGATTATTCTTTCGAAAAGGCTCTTTTGTCGGTTTACGTTTTGTGGCCGGCAGTTCGGCCAGCGCATTTTGATAACGCTCAGACTTTTCCAAGATGTCTTCAAGCTTTTCTGCACCCTGCTCAGCTAAAATCTCCGGGTGTCAGCAGACAAAGTGTTCCTTATCTGTTCGCTTATAACGAACTCCTCAAGACCTTCATAGGTAGAGGCGAGCTGAGAAAGCTCCAGACACTTTGTCAAATATCCCTTTAAACGAGACGAGAACTGCTGAAAAGTTCAGAGTTCTCCTTTCTGCTGTTGCGGAAGAGTTGCAAAAATTTGCGAGCGTTCATTTCAAAATGCTCAAGCAAAGCTTTTATCAACACGTCGTAATTGTCTTGTTGGTTGCTTTCCAGTTTAGAGTAAACATCATACGCAGAACCTTTTAGGGCCTGGGAAAGCTTCATATTCCAACGCGACCTCTCTAAACCGTACAGAGTTGCAATTTTCTCAAATTTGTCTAACCATGTGTCAATCTTCTCATTAGGACAAGGGAAAGATTCTAGAGCAAAAGACATAGCGTTGAGTTGAAGAGATTGAGTGTTAGAAGGATCAGTTAAGGAAGAATGAGGAGAAGACTCTCCATTGCTGGAGGTAGAGGCAGCACCACGGCTTTGGACTTCTAGAGCTTTGAGCGCCAACTCATGCTGTCTCTCCTTCTCTCTTTCCTCATGCTGTCTCTCCTTCTCTCTTTCCTCATGCTGTCTCTCCTTCTCTCTTTCGTTCGCCCTGCGAATTTCCATTTCCTCATCCATCTTCTTCTGCTCTCTAGCTTCAACTGCTTTCTCCTTCCGCTCCGCATCATATCTTTCAAGTTCGTCCCTGACAAAAGCTTTCGCTTCTTCTCCGTCCAAACCTTCTTCTCTCGCTTCGTCTCTGAGAATCTGTCTAAGCATTGCCCTCTCTGCCATTGCAAATAGGTGACTGAGACTAGACGAGAAAGAAATAAGAAAAAGGATACACTGGTTCCTTACAACTTACGAGAAAAATACCAACAAAAGATGATATACTTAAACTGGGATACCTCCTCCTAAATAATTATCAAACTATCGCTGCAGCTTATCGGCAATAAAAGCTCTAACTGCAAACGACTATGCCAAATAAATGGTAGTTAAGATTAATCACTAACAAAAATAAGTTGCTATAGTGGAAACAAAACAATTATTGCAAAAATTTTAAGGAGAATAAAAAATCCCTTAATTTTTTAATCCACTATCACGTTCACCCCTGAAGACAGTTAGGGTAAGGGAGGCATTTAACAGGACGAATAGTCCGAACGCGCTCCTTAACTTAGTTCAAACACCTGTCTGCTTCTGAACCCTGTGATTGTTTTTACAATCACAAAATCTACCAGCGGTTTAGTATTACAAAATCAACATATAACGTAACTTCCGACAAAATCAACCTGTAAATCAAAATGTATAATATACTCAAAAATGCTGTGGAAAAACAATTTCTATATGTGTGGTCAGCAAGCCCATAAACAGATCGATTGTCTAGGGGATAAATTATTATTTTTTTTTAAAGATACTAAAACTCACGAGACATCACACTCTTACTCTATATCAGAATAAAGAAAATTAATCCTGCAGACGAGCTGATATTCGTATTTGCTCAGGACTAGAGTTCAATTCCCGGAAAAAGAAGCCACCATTCTGTCGTAGATTTTTGATAGGGGAATTAAGACTTGGGTTGGTCCCTTCTGAACAGATTAGAATAAGTGATAGCAACTGTGAGGGATATTAATAGAAATAGATTTCCACGGGTGAGATGGAGAAATTAATAGAGTCTGTCCCTGAAATTGAGAAATTTCTCTCTCTTTCAGTCTATCTTCTACAACAGATCTAGAGGAGTCAGACAGTCTAAAAAACCATATATATATATTAAATATATATATCTCCACTCACACACACACATACACACACATACACATAAGTGACGACAGTTAGACGCACAGACGTGGAAAAAACTATAAAAAATGGAATATAGATATTTTGGAACGAGCTGACCGACACGCTTGAATAAAGTTTATGTAAATTTATTAACATAAGGAAAATTTACCACAACACATAAATGTTAATATCAAGCATAGAAAATACATATAAGGTAATGAATTACTACAAGTATAATAGACCCATAGGTGTAATCTTTTCCCTCGATGTTTAGCCTACGATCCTGTTAGAAGAAAAGTGATAGCCCCAAAGAGTCACGGATATATACACTATAGTCTCAGATGTCCCTTTAAAGTTGAGAACAGAATGTATACCCTAATCTATCCCAAGAGGAAAATGTCATTTGCAACAATCTTTGCATAAATGAAATTACAAAAAAAAAAAAAAAAATGTGGGTGCACAAATCTATCTCACAAAAGAATCACTCAGTCTACTTTCACTCTGTTCTTTCAGCAGGGGCCCCTGTCTCACTTTTCTTACCTAAAATCTTGCTGGTGTTCGCCGTCTGGCGCACGTTAATACACACACACCGTTTAATCTGTCTGTCTTTTTTGATGAAGCGGATCCCAGCTCTGCAGATTTTGGTTTCATCCAATGGGTCCGGGGAGCGTCCTCTTCATGCGATAGTTTTCTTTACAGATTTAAGTTATTGTCAACTTACTCAGTTCAGGTAAGAATTAGATTTAAGCGGGCACACAGTGTCAGAATCACGAGGTTTCCCTTATTTAGGAAGATGACCGGTTGGTAAATTCTCTCAATAGATAATTATTGGTCACACCACAATTAGTCAAAATGTCGGAATGTTAATGTTTTTGTAAAGGTTGTTATTGCCGGGAGTTGTAGTGAGGATAAGCTCTCACTGCAGATAAAATACTTCTATGGCACGCGCCTCAAACAGCCTCTGACAACCAAGTCCAGCTCCCGGCCTTCACGTGCGGCTCAATTTGAGCCCGGCGGAACTGTTTCCACTGACGGGAGAAGGGGCAAAGGCGAGCGACTGGCGCCTTAAAACCAGCAGCTTCGGGCAGATAGGGCTCGTGATCCTTGGTTGGTAGCTTATCTAAGAGAAGGAACTCTGAATTCAAACCACCGCTGCCTTGCGGGAATATCCATTTATGGAATTGGCTTCGGGAGTAAACCCTGAGGATAAATCCGGAGTCGGAGTCCCTAAGGCAGTCTAATGTCGATTCGACATTATTCTGGCAACTCCTGCGACATGGCTGGTACCAAACTGTATCGGCTACTGCCGTTCCTTTGGATCTACCGGCTGTGTGGAGAGGGGGAACATGCTGCATGGGCAACAGCTTGATCTCCATATAACTGTGCCCAAGCTCGCGCCCTGGAGAGGACACTCCAGCTTCACCCTGTAGGTGTCGGCAAAACACGGGAAGTAGCAGTTACCGGTTATAAGCATTTTGCCCAATTGGCGTAGGGCATGGCGCCAGGGGCTACTTCCGACAGTGGGAGAGGTTCTAGGATCTCACTGGACAGCTACCGCCCGCTTCAAGCTGGGCAGCCCCCCAGTCAATAAGGTGTTGTCCCGCCACTGTCTGCTTTCCCCATTGGGTGCATGGGGATTAGGGTCAAACCCGAACTGTGGACAGAAAATTTTGCACCAAGCAATTATCGAAAAAATAGAAATAAGCAAACTCTCAGATTGGGATGCTGGAACGTCCGGACTATGTTGACTGGACTATCCGAAAACCTACAGGATGTAAACGATGTAAGGAAGACAGCCATAATTAATGATGAGCTTAAACGACTTCAGGTGGATATAGCTGCACTTCAGGAAACGCGCCTGGCGGGCTCTGGAACGGTGAGCGAGAAGGACTACACATTTTATTGGCAAGGGAAAGATCTTAATAAAGCTAGAGAACACGGAGTAGGTTTTGCGGTCAAAAAATCGCTAACTAAAATGGTTGAACCAGGCGAGAATGGATCAGAACGCCTGTTAACGCTCCGCCTGCAAACTAGCACAGGTCCCATCACCCTTGTCAGTGTGTATGCTCCTACTCTGTACTCTGCCTCAGAAGCTAAAGATGAGTTCTACGAGAATCTAACAGCAATTATCAAAAGCATACCTAGGCAAGAACAGCTTGTTCTCCTTGGTGACTTTAACGCTAGAGTGGGTGCCGATAATGTTTCATGGCCTTCATGTCTGGGCAGGTTTGGTATTGGCAAGATGAATGAAAATGGACAACGGCTCTTAGAGTTGTGCGTCCACCATGACCTCTGCGTGACCAACACCTACTTTCAGACAAAACCCCAGCATAAGGTGTCATGGAGACACCCACGATCCAAGCACTGGCACCAACTTGACCTGATTCTCGTCAGAAGGCCACTCCTCAGGTCTGTGCTCTCCACGCGCTCGTACCATAGTGCAGACTGTGATACAGATCACTCCTTGGTTTGCTGCAAAATCAGAGCACAACCAAGAAAACTCTATCGTGTCAGACATGAAGGGAAACCACGCATTGATACCAGCAAGATGTCAGACCCTTTCATGATCGCTCAATTCACTGCGACCTTCGAGAAAGTGCTCAGTAGCCCTCAGCATGGTGATACTATTACAGAGAACTGGCAGCACCTACGTAACACCATTCAAAGTACTGCACTTGCCACCTTTGGTAAGAAAACAGCAAAGTCAAATGACTGGTTTGATGCTTCATCAGATGTGATGGCACCTGTCATTGAAGCTAAGCGCAGTGCTATGAATGAATACAAACGTTCACCGAGTGCCAGAACCCTACAGATCCTGAGGGCTACGCGAAGCAAAGTTCAACAAACTGCTCGACGCTGTGCAAATGACTACTGGCTCCAGCTCAGTGAGAGCATCCAGATCGCAGCGCAAACAGGCAACATTAGACAAATGTATGACGGTATAAAGAAAGCACTTGGCCCCCATAAAAGTAAGACGGCACCGCTAAAAACCATCAGCGGAGAGAAGCTAACCGATAAGGGTAAGCAGATGGAGAGGTGGGTCGAGCACTACTCTGAGCTTTACGCTAGAGACAATACCGTTACGCCTGCAGCCCTTGATGGTGTCAACAGTCTGCCAACTATGGAGGAGCTGGATGCCGAACCAACATTAGAGGAACTCAGCAAGGCCATTGATAGCTTGGCCTCTGGCAAAGCACCAGGCAGTGATGGGATTCCTCCTGATTTAATCAAATGCTGTAAGAGCACGCTATTACATCCCCTGCATAGGATGCTGTGCCAGTGCTGGGAAGAGACAACTATTCCTCAAGACATGCGAGATGCCAAGATTGTAACACTGTATAAAAAAAAAAGGAGACAGAAGTGATTGCAATAACTACAGAGGCATCTCTCTTCTTAGTATTGTTGGTAAGGTTTTTGCCAAAGTCATCTTAATGCGACTACACAAGTTAGCTGAGCGCATATATCCAGAGTCACAGTGTGGATTCCGAGCTGGCAGATCAACAACAGACATGATCTTCTCTCTCCGCCAGCTTCAGGAAAAATCAAGAGAGCAGAAAAGACCATTATATATCGCCTTTATAGACCTCACAAAAGCATTCGACCTGGTTAGTAGGGATGGACTCTTTAAAATCCTCCTGAAAATAGGCTGCCCTTCTAAAATGCTGGAAATGATAAAGTCATTCCATGACGGCATGAAGGGAACAGTCCAATATGCTGGAAGCACGTCACAGCCCTTTGATATACGAAGTGGCGTTAAACAAGGCTGTGTTCTGGCTCCGACCCTCTTTGGAATCTTCTTTGCCTTACTCTTGAAACATGCATTCAGAGATGCAACTGAAGGAATATGCCTTCACACTAGGTCAGATGGCCGTCTGTTTAATCTTTCAAGGCTGAAGGCAAAAACAAAAATCAGAAGGGTCACTATAAGAGACTTGTTGTTCGCTGATGATGCTGCAGTCGTCACTCAAAGCCAACAGGAGCTTCAGAGCTTGATGAATCGCTTCACTAAAGCATGCAAGGACTTTGGCCTCACAATAAGTCTAAAGAAAAACGAATGTGCTGAGTCAGGATGTGGGTGCTGCACCAGTTATCACTATCGATAACTATGAATTGGCAGTGGTGCACCACTTCACATACCTAGGGTCTACCATCAATGACAAACTCTCACTGGATACAGAAATCGACAGCCGCATTGGCAAAGCTGCAGTTACCTTTGCCCGCCTAACATCGCTTGTTTGGGGAAACTCTAAACTCACAATGAAGACCAAAGCTGCGGTATATAATGCCTGCGTCACCAGCACACTCCTATATGGCAGCGAGACCTGGACGACCTATGCTAAGCAAGAAAGAAGGCTCAATACCTTCCATTTGCGGTGTCTACGCCGCATCCTTGGCATCTCGTGGAAAGATAAAGTGACAAATGTCGAGGTGTTGTCACGTGCTGGCCTTCAAAGTATGTATACGCTTCTTAGACATCGCAGACTTCGCTGGCTTGGCCATATTCGCCGCATGGAAGATGGTCGCATCCCAAAAGATATCTTCTACGGACAATTAGCAGATGGCAAGAGAACAGTTGGGCGACCACAGCTGAGGTTCAAAGATGTGTGCAAGAGAGATATGAGGGCACTGGACATGGATCCAGCAACATGGGAGGATGAAGCTGCCGATCGCACTAAGTGGCGATGCTATTTACGGCGCCACCTCAGGTTGGGCGAAGAGAGGCTCACACAAGAAGCAGAGGTGAGGAGAAAACGTCGAAAGGAGCACCAGGAAAATAAGCAGCTGAGGGCTGTCACCTCAGGGGCGCATTCCCATGGTCAGTTATGACTGAAGGGGCTATTATTATTATAATGTTTTTGTGATTATTTCTCTCCACAAGGCTGCATGTACATGAGAGTTTGTGAAGAAATATAACCTGGCTCAATAGGCACAGTATAGGCATTTAGTCTTTAAAACCGTTAGAGAGATTTATTTTCTGTTTATTTCTGGAGGCACACACACTGCCAGACAGATGTTAACTTGTAAACCCACGTGGTTAAAGATTAAAAAAAAAGTTTCTTCTCTCAGTCGTACTAAAACCGCTGGTAAAAGTTGGGCGGACCCAAAACTGTGTAAGGAAGAGAAAAGTACAAAATACTTAACCACAATATTATACACACCTCCTATCCTCGCGTAAAATATAATATTCATAAAAAATCAATCATCATGAATTAGAAATACATACGTATTTCGTCAATACTCAATGATGAATCAGTGCAGTTATAAGTTAGTTTAAAATATTCTCGACTGATTACTAGCAATTTAATTAAATTTATTTACAGCTGCACGAGTTTAAGCTAGAAATAATAATTTATTCTGCTTTCCACTGTAACGCAGTAACTAGAGAATATAACAGACTTATACTTTAATCCCTCTGCACAGAAATCTAACTAGTGAAAATAAAATAGGCGATTTACCACTTAAATCACTCACAAAATACTAGATATAATATTACCTCCAAACAGAACTACGGCAATCACCACGAAACTAGAATTTATTCATAGATAGGTATTCTAGAAGCTCGGCAAAAATTGACGAGAAAACTAAGAACTTCGCTATACAAGCTTTTTACTCTAGCACGAGCGATCCGTCTACTGCAACTTAGGAGGACTGAATGAATTTAGTCTAACCTACTCTGGTATAATATATGAAAACGGACAAAGGATGCACGCCATTCTTGAAAACCCGAAATAGCGTCCCGTCTTAACACTTCACATAAAACTCAGACGACGGCACTGAAACTGCCAGACGCGTTTCCCACTTGCAGCTACCTATGGTCATTTCCCAGCAATGCATGTTGGCGCCTTCTCACACCTAACACCGAGAAACTTAACCAAGAGCGCCGTGTCAGATGAAAATGTTAGACGATATGTCTACCATCCCATGTCTGTCGAAACGAATTTCACACTATTCGGTCTCCTCACGAACCTAGCTTAACAGCAATAAAAAATGCGTTGCTAAATGAGAAAAGAGACAGGTGAAGGTATGAATGGGAGAGTTTTATTTTTCACAATCAGACGAATGCGAAAAAAAGAAAGGATAAAAGAGCGATAATAAAGTAGAAGACACGGGTAGAATAAAGAAAAGATATAGAAATTTATTAATCATAAATCTCTCTGCGACAGTGACTTAAGTTCGGTATCTAATTCACGTTGTCTATGTTCTACTTTGTACAAATACATTTGAGTTATGTGTATTATATATTGTTTATGTTTATTCACGCTCTAAAATATCTACATGTCTCGCACCCCCAGAAGGTGAATCTCGCACCCCAGGGGGTACATGCACCCGTGGCTTAGAAGTACTGCTGTAATACGTCTCCAGTTCGATCTTTGTCATTTGCTCTTGATCGGAACATAGTTGGTTTAATAGTGATATCAGTTATTCTCCATTCACTGTGTAAATACAAATGAATTGTGTTATATGATTACAGCATTACTGCTGTAATGGGATCAGTGGCGGATCCGTGCCACGTAATCAACCCAAAGGAAAATGATAATAAAATAATAAAAACAACTTTGTCCTGCATTAAGAGCTTTCATCATTGCGTAACGCTAATAACATCAATTAATGAGTTCTACAAGCTCGCAAGGCCATTAATCCTAGGTGGCTTCGCTTCATATCTCGTAAACTGTAGAACAATGTGGTGTTTTCAGATTTCTGGTATTTCAGATTTCTAGTGACAGGTGAAAGTGAAACAGGTAGAAATTCTGCGCAGATTAATTGCACAGTATTGAGAAAGAAACCCTGTCAAAATCAGGTGTAATGGTGTATTAAATTTTCCGAAGGCCGAGAAGATGTCTTCAATCTTCAGCATGCTCATGTTCAAACAACATAAAACACATGACGTGTGTATATTTGACTCAGTGACGAGTTGATTTTTGAAAACTAGCGAATAGCAGTGTATGATAATGTTTCTATAACTGAAACACGTGTGCTAATAGGTGCCTAAGATGTTAGCATTAACCAAGCGATTGGAAGAAACGATCTGGGGAAATTGTCAAAGTAAACCATACTGAAGCTGCACGACAGCACTCTCCGACATACCAGCTCGTGTCACCATGGAGACGTTGACATCAATGGGCTCGGAGATCATGGCGTACTCTCGTTGATAGTCGTATTATAGTGAAAAGCCTCATGAGGTTTTGACCTGTCTGGAAGGATAAGTTGTATAATTGAAAGCAGCTATTTCAGAGCCACGATGAACTCAGTCCTACACTAGCTGTGGGGTCAGATCAAATTTTTCAATGTACATGGAAGCTGCCCGAGAAGTGATTAAAAAAAGTAGTAGCGTTCAGGCGAATACTTGCGAAGGAATGATGTTATGGTTATTACAGATCTTATATTTTTTACTCGCAAAATAAGTAATTCCAGGTCACCTTTGAACTACCCTTGTATAAGTAATCAGTGAAACGAGATAAAAGGAAGTTTACTGAACACTGATGAGGGTTAGGGCACTGCAATCAACTGTCCAGATATCGACACAATTGGACGTCTATTGCGTCTGACATGCAATCACAGACTCGGTCACATGATGCCAGACCTCTTCCATTTACAGAGAAACGGACACGAACTCTAACAATAGCATGTCAGCCTCCATCACCATGCACAACCAAATCTATTAAGCAAAAACATTTGTTATCCCTTTTAAATCTGGCTAGAAAGCAATGAACTTCCCACACAGCTCTCTTTCTATCCCTCTCGATTCAAGTGAATTTTTTTGGGTCTGGCCATGAACAAGCCTAAATCAATACATCGATCGCTGCTGCAATTATTGATTTCCCCTGGATGGATAGAACGGCCATGGATGTTGCTTGCCTGCTTCATGTATTTTGGAATGGCACGTTAGATTTAAAAAAAAAGGAGGTGACATTTCTTCAATTATGTTGACGTCTGTTATATTGCTACTTGATGAAAGGAGAACACATCATATTCCGAACCTGTGATCTTGAGATGTGGGAAGAGAAATGAGAGGAAAACAACGTGGATGGATGTGTTGTGTTTTTAGGAGAATTAGTTATAACACTTGATTGTGTTACGGTTTATTTAATAAAGTTTTTTCAGGTTTTTATCTCCAGGATGTGGAAGGGGGAATGTTTTGTTACATCTTTAAGCAGAGTATGAAATGGGAGTTCAGGGTTTGAGAACTAAACCTGAGGTTGGGGCACTGAGAGCAAATGCTGAAGTTTGGGAGAAGAGGGCGCTGAGAACTAAATGGGTGGTGGGGAGCGCTGAGAATTACTGCTGAAAGGTGAGAATAGCAGAGAAATGGGAAGTTATGCAAAAAAAGGAGGGGGGGGGGGGCACTGAGAACTCAAGCAGAGGTTGGAAGGGCACTGAGAACTAATGTTGAGGTGTACGAGAGGAGGCCACCGGGAACTACAGTTGACGTTGGAGGCGCTGAGAACCACAGCTGAAAGTTGAGAATATAAGAGTTTGAGGATAAGTAACTAAGGCTGAGATCTGATAGGTGAAGGTTTAATTCTAAGTGTAGACAGGTTAATTCTTTCATGAAGATCTGATAAGTGAAGCTTTAATTTTCAGTGTAGAGAAGTTAATTCTCTCATGAAGATCTGATAGGTGAAGGTTTAACTCTTAATGTAGAGAGGTTAATTGTTTCGTGACTGAGAATTCTTGAACAACTCAAGTAAAGGTTTGGAACAGGAGACTGAAAGATGAGAGATAAAGGCTGAGACATGAGGTTTAGTGACAAGATTTAAGGGCTGTTGAGCGGGAGTGCAGGGCTGAGACTAAAGAGATAATTGTTTAGTTATGAAGGTTGACAGTTGAAAGCTAAGACTTTAACGTTAAGGCCAAGAGTTAAGGTTAAGAGTTAAGGCCAAGAGTTAAGGTTAAGAGTTAAGAACTAACACTTAAAACCGGGAGAGCTTGAGTAAAAGGCTTCGGGCGTTTGTACTATCGTGCTCCGGGGTCAACCAGGTGTTCATGAAACCCGGGCGCCTCAGCGTTTGAAGGGGAATCGACTTTGACTGAGAACCTGAACGGCTCCTGTTAAACCCTCTTTGGGAAGGCGAGCCTTCTGACCGAGTTAAGCCTTGACAGGGGGCCGAAGGGCTGAAAGCCCAAGTGCCGCTGGTTAAAAAAACAAAAAAAAACGTGCTCCGGGGTCAACCCAGCCTCATGAATAGGGTGCCACATCGACTTTGAGAAGGTTAAAGGCGGCCGACGTGATGCTGGCCACATCATCCCTAGTGTGCCGTTTGGTCAAGAAATATGGGCCTAACAACATATTCCCAATATGCCTCAATGGGCATGTAACGGGATTTTTACCCCTAACCCTGCTTGACGGTGTACTCATCCATAAAAAAAAGCGAGTTGCGTGATACTGTGGTTTCCGGTGCGCCTTCTGGCCCAGGTTTAGCACCTCTCATCAACTGGGCTGACCCTAACTGGGAGGTTTTCCCCAGTAGTAGACTTTGCAAGCAGCCTGGGGGGGTGTTCTCTCTCCGGACCTTGTATCGGCGTACACTTATGGTGTACTGGTTTTATCGTCAAAATATGTCTTTACCAAGTATCCTGCAACTTTTTAGGGGTTTAAGAGCTTCTCTTTCTTTTTATCCTTTACTTCGGTTCTAAGTTTATTTTGGGGTAGCACACTGTGCATTCCCCTTCATCCAGGGGGGCTCTCCAACTATGCAGAGCTTGCACAATGCTGTGCTCTGGTTCTGGGCTCTCCCAAGGAATCCTCACGTCCTGCGCAGAGCCACTTCCAGATACCCACCACCTGCCATCTCTCCATTGTAGAAATCTCCTGCATGCGGCCATCCAGTCAAGAGCCAGTATTAAGTCTGGTGCCCAAGTGATCCCCCCCAAGCTCAGTGTGCAATGCTGGGTTCTTATCATGCTGCAACACATGGGGGATTGTGATGCTCAGCCATCTCTCTCAACTTTGCACCGATAAGTGACATCGGGGACTTAACTGTGCCTCAGTACTGGGAAGCCCCGTTTCCGGGTACCCCACACACAGCCAATTGAGGCAACGGTCGTCGTGGGCATTAACCCTGCTTAAAAGTATTCTTTTCTCCATGTGTTCTTTGGTCTCTTACTGTGACAAAACGGGGCAGCCCCTATCGATCTTTGTTTCTCTCCGGCAGTATCGGTACACTTGTGGTACTGATTTTTATTATGTGCTCTCAAGTATCGTACTTTTCTTTCTTTCTTTCTTTCGTCGTTATTTTTCTGCTAAGTAGCAGATATTTGATTTTATCAAATCATTCGACACTCCTCTCTGTGATGTCACCTGTTTGTTACCCGGTCATCCTAGCTTGCGGTGAGCAACTGAGATAAGATAGTCGCCAGCGTGTTTAGATTGAACCGCTGATAAGACGACTCGTTTGGTAACCCAGATGGGCAGACACGGAGCTGTGCGTACGCATACGACAGATAACGAGATTACTGTATGTGTGACACATGTGGGCAGACAAGTGTGACATAATCTCTTCCGGGCCGACTTGTTATGACAACATTACTTTCTAATAAAGTAATAAGCATTTCAGATTACACATGTTGTCATGTGAGTTCCCCGATCTGTCTGTAAGTTTGTACACAAGGGCATCGGACATCATATTACCATATATGGGAGAGTTGACCTCTGCCTTACGTTCAAAATTATCCGATGTCGTGAAATTTTTGAAATCATCACACCCTATCCGCATGATTTGAAATGATTGGATCTTTCTGATTAGATTCATAACAATGCTTGGGAAGATAGGAATACAGTCTGACCATTTTTCGCAGTTTTATTTCACTGTGAATTTCACGCTCGCCAAGACAACATCAGACCTCGCCAGAGTGAAGACTAGATTCATAATTCCTTTTTTTAAACCGGACCTTTTATTGGAGAACCAAATAAGACTTACATAGCACAGGAAATCTCTACATTTTAATAAGAAACACCGGGACTAGGAAACAGAAGAAACACACGGAGAGGGAATCTATTGTCAAATTAAAGACACCCCAGACGTGTGTAAGGGACCGACTCGTCTCTTTTATTCATCTGAGCAACAAGTCTGTAGCCAGGATTGGCGTAAGTTGTGATTTACATTTCATATTTTATTCTAACATGTGAACTAACATATATAAGTATATATTACCATGTGAAGTTTAATGTGTGAAATTCGCTATTGGATGTAAAGTCATTTGAGGCTGGCAGCCTCAGCGTATATAATGATGATTCATGAACCATCACTGCACGGGCTGGTGATTGCTTTATTGATAGTTTCGTAAAGAGAACTAAAAGCATTACGTAGTTACAGGTTCCCTATGGTGCAGGGAGGGAAAGATAAAAGAAATGAAGTACATTCTAAGTATAATACTTACATTTTCAAAGCAGTGTAAATGTCTCTATAAACATGGTCACTTAAAAATTAATGTAAGTTTTCAAGGTTAAACCAGTGTAAATGTCTTTGTGAAAATATTCATTTTAAAGTAATGAAAGTTTCAAACTTTTCAATCAGTGTAAACATAAATGAAAACATATTCAATTTATATTGTGAACACTTTTCAATCAGTGGAGATGTATATGTAAACAGACTCTATCTGTATTATTAACCTTTTCATTTAAATATAAAGTAACTATGAAAGCTATTCTATTTAAATGTAAAGAAAGTTTTATCCCGAGGGATTAAATTTAATTCTCATCGAGGGTAAAGTCTGAGTAATTGGGATGGTGGTATGGGAAGATAGGAACCCATAACTATGAGATGGAAAACGCCATACTCAGAAGAGCGTTTCGTTCTATTCTTTACCATAGTTATTGGTGGTACCAGCAGAAAGTACTATCTCTGGAACAAGAAGGGAACCGTGGCCTAAGCATTAAGACAAAGGATCCACGTGGTAGACTCTCCTTGACGTTTCTGGGAAACGAGTTCCCCCCCCTCCCCCGCCCAACCTTGATTAGAGACGAGCGCGAGCAGAGTGAAAAGAACCAACCCTTAAGAAGGAGCAGAACCGTCATAGGCAGCTAAGTTCAAATATATGCTGCCACTTGAACTTCTTGTAATATCTCACATTCCCTAAAGACTGTGAGGATAACTTTTCTTGATCCATAACTATTTAAATTATTTCCTACTGTTAAAACCTGAAGTGATTATTAAATTTTGTTATTTGTAATGTTACAAATTTAACTTCGATTTAATCATTTTAAAGTTACTGCATGTTTGTCTCAGTCAAATTACTACACACACTCTGAACAGAGCTATACTAAAATAATAAAATTATACTGAGTAAATCAGGGGTGGGGGCTTAAACGAGCTGAACTTAAGAAGTGCTTAAATCCTTCACAAAAGCGTCGGCAGAATTACAGAGTTAACATACTCCACAAAGCAGTATTGTTCTCGCTTATTCTGAATATCTTGTGAAGACTCCCTTTGTAATAGAAGTGTCATCACCCTTCTATCTACATCTCTGCCAAGAGTAATCTTGTGCGAAGGTAGATACCTTTGAAGCCCATATTAGATACTCTTGAGTTTTGGCCACTGTTGGATCACTACTGCAAAGCAGGGAAGGCAATACCGTCACACTTACCCTGGGGGTTCCAGAACAAGGACCATATGGTGATGCTATCAACATGTTTCCTCAACGTGTATCCTGTTCATCTCCAGCCTCTTCTTATCATCTCTTATTCAAGTGGTAGTTGTCTGGTTCGTATAATCAGTTCTACATTAGTGATCTTGTCATGCCAAAGCTAAGGTAGTGCTAAGTTTCAGTGCTGTCTCTGAAAGTTTCGTGTGACATGTATGATGGTGTATCATGTGCTCGTGGAAGCTGTAGGGTACCTTCGATCAACAATTTTCTTGGTCTTCCTGATTTTTCATAGTATACAATGTTAAAATTGTTGATCAGTTTTCATTCTGACTAAATGTCCAAAACCTCGTGCGATATCATAGGACATGACGGTAGCACTAAACCGGTGGTTCTTAATCTGGAGGTAATTAATCTCGCCCCCTCACCCCGGGTGAAGGTTGGGGCTTAGTCGGTCTTTCTTCTATTGGGTACAAAAGATTTCAGGGAGTTGATATGATTGTGACAGGAAGATGAAAATTAATTTAAAAACAAGTATCAGGCTACAAACTTTTATTCTAAAATGAACTAAAATGTAGCTTTAATTGTTATATGGCAGGCCGAGGACAGATCACTCGAGCATCCTTTTGATGGCCTAAATGTACCACGACAGAGAGTCGTGTGCAAAATTTCATATCCCTCAAGTTGTCTGAAACGTAGTGACCCGAGGGCTCAATGATTTGATACATCCAAAAAATTCTCAAATCAAATTAAATAAACGTGTTTAAAAATGTAATACCATTCACATATTCTCTTCTCCATGCGTTACAAACGCAATGAAGTCTCACTCTCTTGTCACTGCTGGTAATGTCAGGGTTTGCTTAATTTTCAGCACGACAAGCATCGAACAATCTGTGTGCCTTCTGCAACAACAGTCGCATGCGAAATCCGTCTTTTATAGCCAGGACGTTTTTCTGAACCACCACCCAATCTACCTTCACAATGAATCTCTGTGACGAAATTTGCTCGTCCTCTTTTTCTTGTCTTCAATCCTCTCCGGCAGTGTTACTCGACAATTCCTTCTACATGCTCATTCATCCAGTATTGTTGCTTACACTTTCATCGGTCGAGGTTATCTTGTCCTATCTTATCTACTATCTCTGGTTACCTAACCGCGTGACCGGTTCTGCAGCCACGTCGGCGCGTTTGTTTTATAAATTGTCAACATTAGACGGATTAGTGATACATATCTCTTTTACTCCGGCCGAGGATGAGCGGATTAGTGATACATATCTACTCCGGCTGAGGATGATCGAATCGTGTTTATTAGGTGGGTTGTCGAATGGGAGCCACAGTATTTTAGCTCTGAATAGTCTGGGGCCACCTTAAATAGATGGGGGGTTTTGCTTTCTAGCTTGGGAAAGGTGTTTCGATACACTCTTAAATTGTTCTGTGACCGGATGGACACTTGCTGCATCTGTAGTAATAGATTTTGTATAGAACAGTTAGACCCTTTTTTATGTAGAAACGGAACAATAAATTAATTAAAGCCTTTTGAATAGAGAGAGAGATTAATATCTTAGTGAAGGGTCGGGAGTTCGCCAGGGATGGTATCCTGGTGTCTTAACATTAGATATAGGAGGCTCTCTACAATTATGAAACAATCACTTTATTTGGTAACCAGGAGAATCATGACGGAGAATGTTGAATTTGTGAACATGGCCGGAAAAAAAAACTGCCAGAAAACTATGTTGCTCGGGTTTTCCAATATGGATAACAGATGGTATTTGAAGATAATGTGTTAACTTGCAGACATGACCAGATGCAGACGAGTGGAATACGACAAATGATATAACATTTCCGGCAGATGACCTTATTGTAATAAACAACTATGAGAAAGTAACGTCTTGGAAGAGAGTGTCAGTAATAGATCGGTGATGTAGTGAATGTGGGAAACACGACAGGTGACACGGAAGTGGCAAGGCCTTATATGGTCATGAAGTACACATACAAGTTTTAAAATAACATGTAAGGGGAACATCTTGTGTTGTCATGTAGTAAGGTTCTACATGCGAGTGGGGGAAACCCATTTATGTGGGGGAAACCATCAACAACAAATCATCGTCAACACCTGGCCAGTTGAGTATCAATGTTTTGGCCCAGCATATGAACTCTGTAAAATATCCACTCATATCATCCGATGATGACCAAATTAATTGATTTTTTTCTTTGTTGAAATAACTTTATTTATTTCATCTTGCAAACCAATAATTGATTATTTCACTTGTTATATGTAAATATAAATTCATAGCTGATTTAATCATTATTGAGTGAATTTGCACCCCTGTGACTCAGGTTTTTTTAAATACACAAAGTTAGTAAATTAATAGCTGCTGAATGTCGTTCAGCTGGGTGCTCAAAAAATACAAGTGAATAAATTTCCTCACAGAAGGGGCAGAGAATAATGACTTCATAACGGCTTAGATGGTCTCAGTTGCTTTGCTTGCCATTCTGTAATACCTGTGAGACTCCCTTAAATAGAAGCATCATTCTTCTATTTATGTCTCTGCCAAGAGTAGTCTTGAGCGAAGGTTGATACCTTTGAAGACCCTCATCGTTATACTCTAAGTTTAGCCATTGTTGGACCACTACTGCAGAACAAGGGAGACAATCCCGCGACACTCTCTCGTATTCTTCCTCGATGATCGCTCTCGTATAATTATATTTACTGAAAAGTATTCTTTTCTTCATGTGTTCCTTGGTCTTTTACTGTGACAAAACGGTGCGGCCCCTATCAATCTTTGTTTCTCTCCGGCAGTATCGGTACATTTGTGGTACTGAATTTTGTTATGTGCTCTCAAGTATCGAACCTTTCTTTCTTTCTTTCTTTCTTTCTTTCTTTCTTTCTTTCTTTCTTTCTTTCTTTCTTTCTTTCTTTCTTTCTTTCTTTCTTTCTTTCTTTCTTTCTTTCTTTCTTTCTTTCTTTCTTTCTTTCTTTCTTTCTTTCTTTTTCTGCTAAGTAGCAGATATTTGATTTTATCAAATCATTCAACACTCCTCTCTGTGATGTCACCTGTTTGTTACCCGGTCATCCTAGCTTGCGGTGAGCAACTGAGATAAGATAGTCGCCGGCGTGTTTAGATTTCATAAACTTGAAAGTCTGTCTTAGGCTTCTCTTATCGTTATAAATGTTTCTTCATTAAAAGGGTAGACGAAAAGCACGATGTATATCTGCTCCTCTCCGCAGAGCATATTTTGCACAAAGCATTAATTTGTAAAGAATAAATAAGAGACTAAGAGGTAGAAAATACAAACATATTTACATACTTAGGAAACATAGTAACACCAGATGGCGGAACAAGCACAGACATCAGTAACCGAATGAATAAAGCCAGAATAGCTTTTGCCAATCTAAAAAGACATTTGGAAATCTTCCCAATACAGTACAAACACTAAATAAATTTTTTTTTGAGAGCTGTGTAATTTCTGTACTTCTGTACGATGGAGAATGTTGGGGAGTAACAGAAAAGGAAATGTTCAAAGTGTCCTATTTCCACACAACCTGCCTAGATAATATTTGGAATGAATTTTCTGGCCGAACACCATCACTGTCGCGGGATTTACTCGCCTTGCTCTGCATTGATGGTCCAGCAATAGCCAAAACCTAGAGTATCTAATGTGGTATTCAAAGGTAGATACCAGCAAAAAATTACTCTTTGCAGAGATACAGATAGAAGGATGATGATGCTTCTACCTTGAGGTAGTCTTCACAAGATAGTAAGCAAACAAGAACAATGCTGAATGTGTCTTAGCACAGTTATCTTTTTATCTGCCCGACAACTTTTGTGAAGAGATATATTGTATGATTTAGCTCGTTCAAGCCCCCAACTGATTTAATTCAGTGAAATCTTAATTTAGTAGCTCTGTTTTAAGTGTATTTAAGATGACTGAGACATACGGGTGCAGTACACTCAAAAGGATTAAATCAACTATAAATTTGTATATATACAAATAACAAATTTAATAATCAATTATATTTAACAGTGTAAAATGAATAATTCTTTTTAAAAAAAAGGTAATCATCACAGGGTGATGTTATGGATATTGAGGATGAAAGTTCACTTGGCAGCTTTCAAGTTGGTCCTTTACTGCCAGTAAGTTTGTTGGTTTCTGCTCCAGCCGAAGTTTGGTTCTTTGCAGGTTATGAATTGATTCACTCTCGTCACTGGTCAAGTCTGGAGGTTGTGACGCGTTGCAAGAAATATTAAGAAGTAATCACGAAGATGGTCTAGCGTCTTCAAGACCCGTCTGATGATGGTGTCTAACGCTGACAGCAAGCCACTTATACCACACACTTTGTTCCAGAGATAGCACCCTCAACTGGCACCACCGACCAGTATCATGAAAGAAGAGAAACAAATACCCTCCTGATTATTCTGTTTGCTGACACACAATCGTGTGCATCCTCTTTTCTTTTCATTCCACCATCCCATCTACCTCAGAACTGTACCCTTTCTGAGCATTAATATTAATCCTAGTGAGCGGAAAACATTCATTACATTTATGTGGAATATCTTTAAATTTGCACAGGTTGAAAAGGTGAATAATATAATAAGTATGTACATCAATACTATCATTATCACTCACTGCTCCATATGGATCTTGTGACTACCTCTGCTCTTGGAATATCTTTGGGAATACTGACTCCTGGCTCAGCGAAATAGTTAAGGCAACTTGATTAAAATGCCTCCTACATGTCGTCTGAGGTGTTACTTTACAGTAGGCTTCCACTATGACATAGTGTTCAGGTTCCTAGAATTCCGGGCTGTCCGTATTAATAAATGTAGAGTTGTCGTTGAGTAAATCCACAAGATGTTCAAACATGTTGTCCGGTCCTTTAAAGTGGAATCCTGATCCTATTCCTTACTCTGGCTAGCTGACTGTCTTCTTGACGAGGTGAATTTCACAGTGCTCTAAACCGGCGAAAGAGTCAGATTATATTGCAACGTTCTTCCCACGCATGCTGTTGTTACTATCTGACCAGGCTCCAATCAGAAGTATTGTTTATAACATCTAGAATTGCTCAGACAATTGTATTCAATCATGCGTGTTATGATGGGGTTTATTTCAACAATTTCCTCATAGGAAAACTCTGCGATATTTTTAAAAGTCACTTTCCATATAAGGAATTGTTATTTCCGTCGATTATCGGTCCTGTTTACACTCACGACTTCCTACATTATCACAAATAATGTCTTCCCGGAAACTTATTACAACATTCCGTCTTTCAGGTACGTGTCTGTAATAGGCCACCACCACCTGGATAATTTACTGCCCTGTGCCTGTGCAAACAAACATTCATCGTATGACCATCTGGGTTGTGTTCCCTCTACGAGAGAAATTAGGAAGTTAGAATAGCAAGGTAGAGACAGTTTGTTGCTGCCCTACAAGATGCCACCAGGCTTGATGGTTACTGATTCCGTTGTCAGTCAGCGGCCAAGGACCAAAGGAAGAAGATTAATATGTAAGAGTTAGAAGACCATTATTCAAATAAGCTATGCTGTTTTTGTTCTCATAACATGCCATAAATACACGTATTGCTTCCTTCTAATGTGAGTAATAAGCAGGGTTGTGGATTCGGCCAAAACCTTTGCAATTCCGACTCCTGACATTTTAGAAGTCCAACTTCGACTGCCGACTCCGATTACAGTTTTTCATTAGTCATTTGGCATACGAGTCGGGAGTCTGAAATATTTACCAACTCCAACTCCACTAAAAAAACGACCGACTCTACGACTCCGACTCCACAGCTCTGGTAGTAAGTTTTCTTTGCGCACGCACCTCTTTCATGAATCTTCATTAATCGTTTCAGCTGTCCAGGACATACTTAAATTCTTCTTTAAAACCACATCTCTGACCTCCAGGGACTTCCTTACTTGTTGACTAACAATTTATGTCTCACCTCCGTATGTCAGGATTAGTTCTATATAATACTAAAGATCCTTCTTTCTTATTTCCGTTGTCAACGATATGTTGCACAAAAAACTTGTTATTTGAAGGAACACGGCTAGATTTGCTTGTTTATTTAAGCACTGAGCGTCCGATTGGCAGAGTGGTTAGAGCGCTGGTCTCTCGCGGCAAAGGTGCCGGGTTTGAATCCCAGTACCGAACACGCTCCAATCTTCCCAGCTGTAAATGGGTACCTGATTTTGCTCTTTGAGTTAGGGTAGGAAAAGGCAGTGAGGAAGGGACCTAGTATTGTGAAGTCTCTCTTCACTCCCCTACGGCCGTATCAGCTATAGGACTACCTTTACCTTTATTTAAGCTCTATTTAATATACCGCTTTTTCGGCATTACCGGTAGATAATGTGATTAATTGCTTTAAACAATAATAATACAATAAACATAAACGATCACACACACACATAAAATTTGCCGTTGGGTTTATAGTCGTCTTCATCAATATATATATAAAATCCCAGCTTTTTTCTGTCACTAACGCTAAGGGATGCAACTTTGGTTGAAAGTTAGACATTAATTGTAATGTTTCCCTTATATGTACTCTCCCGAAAATAGTAACACTTACCAAAGAACAATGCGCAAATGACGGTGTGCACAAAAAAATATTTATAGAATGTGTGATCCCGTATACACACATTCGGATCCTTGCTGCTGCTACGTAGTTCGTGTACTGTGGTGATGCACAGTGGTTTAAAAAAAAATACTTTTGAATAAGTAAAATTGCCGTTAGTTATTGGTGCTTTTGAATGTAATTGCCGTTGAATGTAATTGCCGTCTTATGACGGGCTTTTACACTAGTTATTAATATTTCTCTTCACGCTCCTTAAATGAAGCAAGGATCCGCCACCGTGGATGGTTCCCGTGCAGGGAGCCCGCACCAACCATTCACAAGCTCTTGCAGCGGTAGTTTCTCTGGCGATTTGTATTACATGGTGAGGTTGCCCGCCCACATGTGCAATCTCATATTAGTCGCCTTGTACGACATGCTTTATAGAGCCGTCTTCATATTCATTCTTCGTCTGCTGATAAACCCCTGGGGAAATACACGGGGCTGGGTGTACAGTATCGTTGACGATTTAACTGCCAAGCTTCAACTCGTAGTTTTCCGACAGCCCTGACGGAGGGGAGCATTAATCCCAGAAAATCGAAGGTGCATTCTGAATGAAATCATGCAGATTTGGCAAGTAAAAAACACTACATTCTTTAAAATAAATGAATGAATTCTGAAATATTCAACGGTCAATTTACTCGGAAAATGAGGTTACTCTTGAAGTTGATGAGACATGCCGTTTCGTAACATCTGAATGCAAGAAGCCCTCACACAGTCGAAGAGGACATAAAGAAAACCATGTATACTGGAAGCAGTGAGGCGTGTCCTTTGGGAGCATCAAGAAAAAAAGATGAATCAGATACCACTTTCAAATGAAACCGTTACAATTTTTGTTGTTATTGTTCAGAATCGACATCATTGCACTCCGGGCAAACCTATAGGTGCCCAGTCTCCCTCAGCGTGCTGGTTGTATATACGCCAGATGTATCCTCTCATACGTTCATTCCTGCCAGTCTGACGCCTAATGCCAAAGTTCTACAATCTTTCCGTGGAAATTAGAGCACCTGAGAGGAGCCAGGTCATTTTGGAGCAACCGTCACTTTTCGCTTCAGTTGCATATTGTGCACAAGTGCCTGCTTCTACTCGCTAGTTGTGACTTTGTGAAGATTGAATATTTATTCTGGGGAGGACTGATTATCACTGTCCGAAGAGAATGTAGCCGCGTATACCGTAATTTTCTTCAGATACAGACTATATCCCACTACAAAAAACAGAAAGAGGCACAGATTAACATAAAATAAATTCTTATGAGAAACAGAAGATATTAAAAACGATGACATGCATTTTGTTTATTGGGGTCGAGCTTCGCTTCACGTGTCACAGAGTGGTCATGCAATCTCTCTGACCAATCAGGAGCTCAGCATGTTTCCCCCGGCAGAAATTGAGAACAGGACGCCATTCTGTCAGAGAAGGAAAGTAAATCCTAGCAGACGTGTTTTAGTCTAGCGCTGTAGAATTATTAGTTGAAGAGATCAACTTTAGACTTTTTCATCCATTGTGCATTCTAGGATGTTGTGTGATATTGTGTTTTCAGAATATTGTAAGTATTGACCCTAAGACGATTTCACTTGGTTAATAGATCACACGGCTAAGTCTACGGCAGACTTCGGTTCGAAGATTATTGATGATAAAACCTGTGGAGAGGAAATGCTCTATAAATTGGAGAAAAGTAAACCTATGGGTTCCCACATCAAAACAAAAGAAAGCTTTTGCATAAAGAACTATACTGAAGAGCCGGCCATATATTTGCGAGGACAGAATCTAAATACTCAACATAAGAATACAGTAGAAACAAGGAGACAGTCTCATGAATAAATGAAGATTTAGAAAAGGTGCAAAAGGAACTTTGCATTAATGAAACAGTACCAGATGTTTTACACAAATTGTTAACTGCTGTACATATGCCTGTTTTCATAGACATCCTGACCACGTTCAGTTTTGCAAGTTATTAAAAGTTATTTGCTGTAGAACCTGCTGTTGAAGAATTATGTTGCAGTTGGCCCCATGAAATTAATTAATGTATCATATAAAAGCTAATCGCTACAGGTGCAACATAAATAAAACCCATCTGCTCTAACATAAAACATCATAGAGGATTATCCCCGAACCTGGTTAACTCCTGTAAGACTGTAAGAGAGCAATTACCAACTCTAGCAGACCAGCTAGTATCTAAACCTAACACTCTCGACATAAACAGCAACCCCCAACTGCCCCACCCGGCCACACGTCTACAAGGTCAGAACATGGACAGATTTTGGTAGCTTGTGAGAGACAAGTTAATAAACATGTGCTTTGAAAGGGTTCATCGAGGCTGGGCATTAGTTCTGGGTTCAGTGCCCCCATGAAGCTAGCTGCTCTCATCCCTCATCACGCCACATTCACCAACTGTATACTTGATCTATATGCATGACCATGAAGACATTTCCTCCTGATCTTATAGCTGTATTTTCTGACGTTGTTAAACATTCTTAATCATATCCAACACGAGGCCACAAACTCAGAATTTGTACCATACTGTGTGAAGATCCTGGAACCAAATTCAGCGTATTTCTCCAACTTACAGAATTTCGCTGGTTATCATGGAAGAGTCTTACACCGCATGCTGGAACTGAGAAGAGACATCACAATTCTTGTGGAAAAAAAAGAGATATAGAGCTCAATTTGTATTTTAAAGAAACGGAGCATATTAGCATTTTAAAGCTAGCAAATCTCACAGATTTGTTTACTGAGGTCAATCAACTCTCCAGAGGTGGACGTATGAGAGGATGTATCCGTTGTGTATACAACTAGCGAGCTACAGGAACAGTTAGCATTCACACTCTTCAACATATACTGAGGGAGACTGAGCATCTATGGGTTTGCCGGGAGTGCAATGATGTCGATTGTGTTTAACAATAACAATAACAATAATCTCTCATTAAAGCTTTGGTTTGGTTTTGGTTTTGATTTTTTAAGGACCATCTTCATTGCACACGGAAAGCTCCATCAGTGCTCCGATCTCCTCCCTTAGATCACACATGGAGGATCTCAGCACAGTGCACAAACTCCGTAGCACCGGCGAGGATCCGAACGTGTGTATCCAGGACTCACACATTCTGTAAATATTTCTGTGGTGGGTAGGTTTTTCATAATTTTTTGAAAGTTTGCCAGGGTAGCGGCCGTATGGCCTACTCTTTAAATTTCCAACCACCGAGGGATTTTTAACGTGCGCAACTGTTATGATTAAAATCCATAACGATTGTGTCGATATAATTAGGTAGCTCCACAGGGCTCCTTGTTTGTTTATTTTATACGGAGTCATTTATTAATACAGGAAGTGACGTCATGCCGATATGGTGTATTTGGCAGACGTGGAAAACTAAAACTGCAGAAGTGAGGAGATTGTCTGCACGCCTTCAACCATTGTGTGTCATGGCGAGTGGACGCATGTGTTTGAGCTCCTGAATATAAATATCTTGTACATCCCTATGTTGTTCCATCACTAATGTATCAAGATCTTCTGTGAGGTGTATCTTGTTATCTTCATTTAAAGGGAGTATGGATTCTCAATGTCGAGTGTGAAAATATGATTAATAAAATGTGGAAAATGAAAAGAACAGCGTTTCAGACATGAACGGACTGCCTAAAGTTTTAACGACGACTGCATATAATATGCAATTAGATACCAGTATATTGAACTGAATTGTATTTCAAGTTGGAGCCTCGTGAAGTTTGAATAAAAATGTATACTGTCCACTTCGTCCATTGTGGCTCAAGTAAAGGTGATTGATGTTGGCTGGTTTCGGTGTCTAGATGTTTGCTACCCTAGAAGTGAACTTGGCCTACAGGAACCATCCTGTCATTATACGAAAATGTCAATAAAATATATTCCCTGTACTGGGAATCGAACACGATACTTTTAGAGTTAGAGGCGGACGCCATACCTCTTAGCCACTCCGACCCCCGGACTAAAGGTTATAACGTGAAAATAGTCTAGTAGCTCAAGACAAGGTTGCTAGTTTTCTTATCAAATCCCATCTTTACCAACATAGAGGCAAAGCTGATGATAAAGGTAAAAAAGTCCCGTAGCACAGATTCTGGGAGTGAAATGTTAGAGACTTCACCCCATTAGGTCCAGCTTTATGAGGTGAGGTGCCTAGTTCCCTTCCTCGCAGTTCGAATGGAGCACGTAATGAGGCACTCTAAATCCTTAGCCACAGATGACCGTAAGAGATATGCGGGACAGAAATGTACTGCACTGGATAATTGTGTTGGTTCACACAGTGATAAAAATAAGTGATAACAATTACAACAAGAATTGTGTTATAGAACTGTGCACAAAACACGGTGGTGTACATCCCTAACGTCTACCAGCACAAAGACAATCTTACAAATGCCACTCCAGGAACAATCCACACCATGCCATAACATACATGGTTATGCAAGGGTACGCGGTAATGGAGGTAGAGCCACTTACTGCAGCCTTAAGGTGGATATCTGAAACTTAATTAACAAAGGCAGTCATTGTGTCAGACTCTCAGTCCATGCTTCGAAAGGTTCACAACGGTTGGCTACGGCATGAATGGAAAACATTCATAGAAGCTTCGAGTCAGCAGGAGCTGGTTGTGGATCTACTGTCCTGGTCATGCAGGGGTATGCGGTAATGAGAGAACTGACATACTAGCATCAAGAGCACCCACAGTGGGGACAATAGCTGTGGATAAGGGAGAAATACTGAGAACAATTAATGATCGCCTGATAGAGAATGACACTGCAACAGATGAATCATTATGGTTAAGACTGTCGGAATTTGGCATCAAATGTAAGGTTAGTGGAGATGGACGTATGAGAGGATGCATCCATCGTGTTTACAACCAGCGAGCTACAGGAACGGTTAGCTTTCCCATTCTTCGACATATACTGAGGGAGACTGAGCACCTATGGGTTTGCCTTGAGTGCAGTGATGTCCATTCTGTTCAACAATAACATAGTTTATAACAATAGTTCAGACAAGGTGGAGCATTATCAAAAATGTCTGGTAGATTCAAATACCGCACTGGACACAGACCGCCATCTTGTTGCTTATTCTGTTACAAAAATAGCTCACAAACATTTAACAAGATGAAGAGTTGACAATACAGACTGAAGGAATTAAATCAGACAGACATCGCAGAAAAAACATACATACAAAGATTAATCTAGATTAGAAACATGAAAACACGTAAGAAGTTCAACATAACTTCTTCTGAAGCTGAAGCGTGAAAAACAAATATGACACAAGAAAGATGAGGGCGGAAAAGGGATGGGGTGGGGGGGGGGAGAGGTGGCCTATAAAAGAAAGGAACAGTGAGAATGAAAAAGGAAGAACGTATCCAATGCCAACCACCAACCACCAACCACATAAGAAAATCCCATAGCAGATAATGTCACAGGAGAGTGATGTGTTACAGCCTTCACTGAACTAGGTCCAGCTTCGAGAAGTGTTGTGACCTGCTCCTTTCCTCGCTGTCGTTTACTTTCCTAACTCACGAGGTGAGTGAGGTACCCACTTACAGCTGGGTAGACTGGAGCGTGACGCCAACGTGTTTCTAACCCGGTACCTTCGTTGCGAGACCAGTGCTCTAACAACTCGGTCAATCGGACTCTCCAACTACACATAGAACATATAACAAGATATCAGAGACACACAGAACCACAATCCTCAAGCAACAAGATAGGGAGGCTGTGAAGAATAAACCAAATGATATAGCTGGGTGAGTTGATATAGCTGGTGGAGTTGATACAGAAGAGAAGATCACTTGAGTCAATAAAGTCAAGCAAGGAAATTGTAATTAAATTGTTATTTCATTTGCTAAATAAACTACAAAACAAAATAACAAAACCAGAAGACTCGCAGAGTGCTGTTGGTGTATCCGTATGTAAAAGACAAGGAAATAAAAGGAATGGAACGCGTACTGGGGCATATACCTTCTTTGTGATATAATAGAAATGTTCATGAAAGTCAGAGAACGAGAATCAAGAGTTATATTAGAATCAGCACGATGCCAAGAACCATTTAGATTCAGAATCAGAAGATAATGCACGGGTGTAGTATTCACACCAAGACAGTTTAACGCAAAAATAATTAAATGCCTACTAGACTTTCACGTTGCCTTATAGACTAGGAGCGAAACACTGACCGAGTAAATCCCATCCCATCCCATCCCAACTAACATAATTACCGATGTATGTTACGTCTGTCAGTCTCACACAAAATAGTAACTCGCGCCAGAAAAAAAAAGTGCAACTTGCGCGTTGTGGGTGTTATAAAAAACAAATACTTTGGTTTTTATATATATATATATATATTTTTTTAATTCTTTCACGAAATTATTATCAGGGAACACTCTTTGAAAACAATCTACGTACTTTCACACGAAATGTTGTCATCAAAGAGCTTTTAAATTCAATCTTAAATAACATAATTCTCGCCGTGTGTACGTTGGTCGCAGCTGAGGAATGCAACTGTGTTGAAAAATTGTATTGTTTCCATTACATATACTCTCCCGAAAATAATTACAATCAACAAAGAAAAGCGTTCAAATGACAGTGTTCATTGTGACACACGAACTCAGCTGACCCTGAAGTGTTGTATGATATGGTACGACCCTTTGTAGCGACCCCTTCGGATAACATCAGTGCCCCCGAATATTGTGGTAACTTTTCGTCAAACGGGATTTATTTTCCACCTGGACTCATTAGCATGCAACCTTTCCACGTAGATTGTCAACACGTTTGCTGATTAATATGTGGACAGTCTATCTACCGTACATTCTGGTCATCGCATTGATTTAAGGAGAGGTTAAATCACGCCCACAGATATCTCTTGAGCAATCATATGCAGTTATTTTCATTAACTTGGCCCAGTGGGGGCGATGCCAGAATCAAACAGAAAGTAGCGGCACACGATCAAACAGGCACTGAGGGATCTCAGGAAAGACTAGTGGCCTATCAAAGGCAGTAGTGGTCCCTGAAACGAGCGACGCAAGTTTCTTGCCGGTATTTCGCATCTCGGTGTTAACCACAGAACCGATCGCAGTGGGAGCGAACGGGAAAGCCGACGCGGACGCAGCGAGCGGAGATACGGAAGACCAGGGGCGGCATCTCTCTTTAGTCTGGCGGCCAGATGCTCAAAAGTCTCCTGAGATCTAAAAAGGTGTCAAATTCTAACATGTCCCCCCAATCTTGCATTCCAGTTAGATATATACAGACCACGAAGAAAGCCATTTTATCATTCGGTCGCCAGAGATTTAAGATTCACTAGCTATAGTAGAAATTTTGCTAGATTTCCATCTGAATTGGTGGCTACATTGGAGTGATTCCTTTTTCTGTGCACGGTATAATATATTTGTTAAAGTGATCAGTGGTCTAGTGCTTTCATTTTATTTCACTGGAATTTGTGTTTATTTAAATCCATTAAATTAAACTCATCCCAAAAGTTCCAGTGGTAAATTTAATGATATATCTATTATAATATTTCCAAAAATAATAGATGCTTAAATAACTTTTAAAGTCGCGAAGGAATTTATAATTAATAAATTTAGTTAAGTCCTATATATATATATATATAGATGTGTATTTTAACCATTAGACTCGTGACGTGTTTTCTTAAATATATAATTAAATATGCGAGTGTATATAATAGTCTTAACGGTAAATTTATCGCGCGTTAGAATATTATTTGATTTTTGCGGTATGATTATGTTGTCATGGGTTTTCTATCTTTTTCTATAGAATGATCACCTTTGCAATCCCAGCAATAAAGAAATCATACAGTCTTCCAGACTCGGTTCTTAAACTTCCAGACATATTGATGAAACATTTTAAATTAATCTTGTGGCGGTCCGATGCGGCCTAGCTATCATAATTACATGAAAGAAAGCCTACCCAAGAACATTTAAATAAACCATCAAATTAAATTACAATCTGTAAGATAAACTGGAAGATGAACAGTTGCCAGTAGCGATATTTTATTTACTGCTCTACTGTGAGAGAGTACCTATTTATCTGAACAGTGACTGAGCCTAGTTTTTCCTCACTGGATTTAAAACTTACCGGTCAGTTGCGATCATCACGCATTGAAGGAATTTTACCACCAGAGCCGAAATTAAAGAGACCACTTCATTTCCATCCCTGTGTCGAATTGTGTCAGTGCCATCCCATAGACTCCTTTTTATATAATAAAACACAAGAACTCTTAGGCTTCAAGTCCGGCGATAAGTGGGAATATTTGCTATCAGCTAACCTCGCTACATCTGGGGCGGGACATCGAAGTACCAGACATTTTCATATGTCAGGAGTATAATTGCTGTTTATATAATTCTATGGATTGTCTGATGCTGCAATCGGTAAGTGTGTGTGAGTATATTAGTGTGGGCCCTCATAAGCGTGCATGAATGACAGGAGATTTAATTTTTGCAAACCATTTGTTAACTTGCCTACCGGGTAATACATTTTCTGTATACCCTGCATTGTTCCTTTAAGTGGGATATTTAGTTAACTCTGTTTACCCCCCCCCCTTTTCATTTTCTTAGTAAAGGGAAGAACAATTGGGAATAACAGGATATTTGTCTACCACCCATACCTAATATTGTAACACCTCTTTCAGAGTAATTAAATCCACAGTTGGGTTACATTACCTATGTTCCTGATAACTATCTATCTTTGGACTGGGTTTATCTTTGTCTAATAAGCGGGAAGGGCTTAGTCGATACCAATCTTCTTCACCCCTCCCCACCTTGTTATTTGTATTTTCTGTACTTATGATATTTTTTTCTATAACATATGATTATCGTTGTGATTGATTTTAATGTTAATAAACAGCATAAACTTATTTAGTACTGTGTTGGAATACCCAAAGCCCAAATTTCCCCTTATCTGTTTAATATAGTTTGTATTCACGTGCGTCTGTGTGTTTGAAGCACCAAATCGGTGTGAGCGCAGGTGTGTCTGGAAACTGGCAAATAATTGTTTGACCAGGAGAGTTTGAAGAGAAGATTGAGAGGAACGATTTGTCGTAAATAAGTCTGTCCTTACTCTCCCCAGCACTCTGTGAAGCAACTATTTACTCTCTAACCTTTTCTATCACTGAGCTTTCACCATCATTCTCCACTCTAAACAGGACCACTATTTCTAAGACTCTTTCTCTCAAAATAAATTTACGACAATATTTGGTTGCTCGTCCGGAATCTTGAGCTACATTTGATGCAATCGCATATTTGGCTGGCTCGCCGGGATAAAGATATTTTTGAGTCTGATCTAAGTCTGGGTCTAACTAGATAGAGTGTGAATGATCTGTCTTTATGAATTAGGGAAATAAATAATTTTTCTTTCCACAGCAGTAGAAAGTACGGATAATCATAAATTCGGTTAGCTAAATTATCCTCTGGCAGAGAAAATTAATTTTTTCTTTATAAAATTTGCTGGGATTGCGTGACTGTTTTTACAGTCATTAAAGGTTTTTGAAGTTAAAAAAAGTTGAGCTTAGCTAAAGGCGCCTTGTTCTGACTTCTTTAAGTCTAGTTAACACGTTTCTTCTCATAAACTGACTTCAGGGGCGGAGTTTTGTGACGGAGAATTAAAATTTTAGGAACATTTTTTTTCCCCTTTTAAATTGTTTTAATATAAATCTTTCTCTACTGTTAGTAAAAGTAGATTTTTTTCTAGTGTAACTTACCATTTTAACGTGGCATAGTCGCTTGCGTTAAGAGTCTTAAGTGACAATAATAGCAGGGATAAGTTTGCACATTACAAAGTAAGAGGTAACACAAGTAAATTTATACGTTGTGTTTTTTCTCGTAGCGGCTTGAGTTTTTTCCCCTTCTTGTTCTTTCTTACTATTCTCTAGTCCTAGAAGCATCCAGTTCTTTGGCATGGCAGAGAGAATTAGGATAAGATCCATTTTGAGACAGGAGGCGAAGGACTCAGGATTAGAAGGAGAAGCTGCGAACCTATTTTTCAACAGGGAACTTGAAAGGTATGACGCGGAGCAACAGAGAGAAGAAAAAGAGAAGAAGGAAGCGGAAGAGAGATCAGAAGCTAGGAAGAAAGAAGCGGCCGATCGTCAATTGGAGCAGAAGAAAATTGAGGCAGAGATAGAAGCCCGCAGGGAAAGAGAGAAGGAGAGACAACGTGAGGAGAGAGAGAGGAAAAGACAGCACGAACTGGCGCTTAAGGCTCTAGAAAGTCGGGGCGCCTCTACTTCGAATAACGGAGAGCCGTTTTCGCCCCAGTCTCAGTCAATGGATCTCTCCAGCACTCAATCTGCCCAATTAACTGCGATGTCTTTTGCTTTAGAGTCTTTTCCTAGCCCCAATGAAAAAATAGACACCTTCCTAGAGAAATTCGAGAGGCTCGCAAATCTGTATGGGTTAGAGAGTTTCCGTTGGGCACTTAAACTCTCAACGTCATTAACAGATAATGCGTATGACGTATATACAAAGCTGGGAACCAACCAACATGATTACGACATGCTGAAGAAGACCTTGCTAGAACGGTTTAAGATGACCGCCCGAAAATTTCTGCAAATGTTCAGAAACAGCCGGAAAGAGAGCACGAAAACATTTCCGCAGTTCTCTTCACGTCTCACTGGTTATTTGACAAAGTGCATTGAATTATCTGACCTACCTCTTACATATGAGGGACTACTTGAACTTGTTCTTGTGGAACAGATAAAGTCAACTTTGTCAAACGAAACCCGTAGATTTTTGGCTGAACAGGGCGCAGTCAGGCTTGAGGACATCCTCAATAAGGCAGAACGCTATACCAATGCAATGGCCGAACTTCCCGGCACTAAACGTAAACCCACAGATGAACCATCTCGTAAACAAAATCTAGAGCAGTCATCCTATTCCTCAAATTCCTCTCAGAATTATAACCAACGAGAAAATAATACCCAGCGACCTCCCCAGGAAAAATCGAAATTCTACAAAACCCGATTTTCCCCAAATAATAATTCTGATCAACCCACCAAGCCTACGTGGCAGCGCGGCCACCAAGGTCAAGGAAAAGGGAAGACCTCTACACCAGGAACGTCTGATCAGGGCAAGCAAACCGGGCCTAACCGCATCGGATACCTGCATACAGCCTCGCCAGGTAGAGTCAATGTCAGTGATTCTCAACCTGAGGGGGACCGACACTCAACGCAAGGAACTGTAATTTTGAATGGTACCTCAAATACTTGTCTCTTTGACACTGGATTAAGTTTTAGTTGTATTGTCACCAGACACCTAGTCAAACCAGGTCAGGAGACAGAGGAAACCGTCAAACTTAGTGGAGTTTTCAGGAGTGATGCACCCAGGACGCTTCCTATCGCATTGGTAGAGATACACTCTGATTTTGTCAGAGGTGTTATTAAAGCGGCCAAAATGGATGATCCGATCTACCCAGTTATCCTGGGATGTAGATACGTGTTTATTGGGAGACCTAAGGAGCCGATTGTGGCAGCGGTAACCACAAGAGGGCAAACCAAGAAGGATAGGAAGCCTGCACCAAATTTGTTGCCGAATGAACTGAAGGAGGCGCAACAAAAGGACCCTACTCTGGAGCTCTGCTGTAGAAAACTGCCCATGGCTAAGGACTCCAGACACAACGGAGACATCTTTTCTAAGGATGGCGTATTGTATCGTATAACGGGCAACCCGGACACGGGGAATAACCAGCTCCTAGTACCGACGCAGTACAGAAGCCAGATCTTAGAAATGGGGCACTCTCTTCCCTTCAGCGGACATATGGGACAAAACGCCACTATTCAGCGAATAAAAACCCACTATTGGTGGCCGGGAATGAACTCTGACATTATCAGGTATGTGAAATCCTGCGCCCAGTGCCAACGGGTAGCACCCAAGCACTTGACACCCCCAGTACCCATGGGGCAAATGCCAATAGTAGGGACTCCATTCGAACGGGTTGCTGTCGACATCATTGGACCCCTGGAAAGGACCAAAAGAAGGAACAGGTTCATCCTGACCTTAGTCGACACTTGCACAATGTGGGCCGAAGCTGTACCGATAACATGCACAGATTCCAAGCATGTCACAGAAGCCCTCGTGCAAATTTATACACGGTTGGGATTACCTCAACAAGTTTTGACGGACAATGGATCCCAATTCCGTAGCCTGTTAATGGAGGAGATCTTTAAGATCTTGAGGGCCAAACATATCCACACTAGTCCCTACCATCCGGCCGGAAATGGGCTCGTGGAACGTTTTAATGGCAGCCTCACCACCATGTTATGTAAGCTGGGTCAGGAGAAACCGGAAGACTGGGACCTATATATATCGGCTGCCTTATTCGCCTACCGAGAGGTACCCCAAGCGTGTACGGGATTCCCGCCTGCTACACTTTTATTTGGCAGACCTATAAAGGGGCCACTAAAAGCCTTACTTCGGTCCCTGACAGACCAAAAGGCTGACGAGACAGTCGTCTCTGCAAGCAAGTATGTATCTGAGCTCAATGTAGCAAAGTTGATTTTGCTGGGGAGGTTATGATGGTATCCTAAATAGAATGAAAAGGTGTCTGCTATAACCGTGTGAGGTCAAGCACATGTAGGTCTCTGACTCTATAGATGATGATGATGAATTATGTGCAGAGAACCTAACGCTACCTCCCTAGGTCTCACACGGTCAATCTTCTGGCTCTAGTGTATGGTGTACCTAGTGTCTAGGGGAGAAATGAATGATGGTACACAACAATCAAACACTTTAAGTTTCTATTAAAGAAGTTAATAACTAACAGTTAAGTTTTTCTTTGAACAAATATTTAAAATTTATTTTGCCTGTCCATTCATAGCTTGTGGACAGGTCTTTGAAAATAAGGACAAGATAGTTTACAGAAAAAGAACAATTAAACATGTTGGGACAATCTGCCCAATAACTAAAAGTTATTATGTAGTTATAAATGTCCTTCCTGTATGAAATATTAAATTAGTTCACTTTAGTTATCTAATTTATAAATGTCCTTCCTGGATGAAATATTACAGAGTTCACTTTAGTTATCTACCGGGAGAGTCACTGTATATGAGGGCTGTAGTTCATCCTACCCCCATAAAATTCCTGTGTAATATTTTGAAACACAAGAAAATGTAAGAGATGCCCCAGATGTTTTACTCTTCACCTGGGAGTCCTTGCTGTAAGATAATTCAATGGGTAGTTGCAGAAATTTCAAGTTCAACACTCACCAAAGCTCCTACTGGATATTCAACAGCAATAAGTCTGGTTGGAGACTGGTTGGCGTTTATAAGCACTCAGCAGGTTTCCTGTCACCAGCCGGCAACAGGAACATAGACCCTCTGCAACAAAAGGACACCCTGGCCTTTTATCTCTGATCATTTATTCTAACACTTAATTTCCTACGTGGGTATGGGGTCAGCCTCGCGTGCCTTACAAATGCACTCGCCCCGAATTGTACAGGACTCCCACCTGGTTGTGACCACACCTCAAGTCCTTATAGTAGATACGCCACTGTACGTTCACATACTTTTCCTCCATACAATAATGTGGAGTAACCACATTTCCTGTGATATGATCTTCTCTTCTTTTCTTTTCACTTATATTTGCTTCAGGCATGTAAACAGTGTTCATTGAACACAGAGGCTTACTAATCTATTTTAATACAATAATATGTCAACATAATCATAACAACATACATCAGTCAGATACCGTTTAATGTGTGGACTCAACAATGTCTGCTTCCGACATGTCCTTCACTTTTTCCCCAATAGCAGTATCTAACTTTGTAGTTAGACCAAACATATTAAATTTCATAAAATATCCTTACCACAATCAAGAAATATATAAACAAATGACGCTGATTTTGTGAAGAAATGACCTCAGCTTCCTCCGAACTGCACAGACTGAATTTATTCTTTATTTAAGTTTAAAATTAACACAGCTGTTTTTCAGCGTATCTGTATACAAATTTTAGTTCAACTGGCAATGAATAGTCAAAGCCTTTTGCTAATATCTACCAGCACTAGCCAATCGTAACGTTCTACTACTTTTCAAATGCAGTTTGAATGAAAAACCCAAAATAATTTTGAATAACTGGTGGTCGATTGGCCCGTCTGCTCTAGTCATCTTCTCTTCTTCCATCCTTAGCCACCAACCGGCAAAGCAGTGTGTGGCCAGTACGCCTAGTGGCGTCTTAGGGCAACAACAAATTGATCAATCTATTGCTGTTTCCACCACGCCTAGTGGCGTCTTTGTGGAACAAAAACAGACCAAACAATCTATCATTGTTTCCGTAATCAGATTGGTTGGCAAGCAGGTGATCAGCCCACTGGCCAGCTCTAGTCATGCCCAATACAAAAAGATATCACGTTTAGGATTACATTTCTCCTACCGTTCCCCTTTCCCATTCATACTCTATTCACCCCAAGCGAATTTGAATGTACCTCCCTGCCTCTTTTTCCAGCTCGCGTCCCCCTAACGTTACCAAAAAAACATGAGCAGGAACGCCAGTTTTCTGGTCGTGTGTTCTTAGATATTAGTATTTCTTCAATAACTTCTCTAATACTGGGACTATAATATATTTTAAAGTACATTCTTACTCAGCTAACTTTATGTCATACTACCATATAATTCTTATGGGGAACTTCATAATGGTTTAAAATTTCCAATTTATGTCATCGTCCATCGTCAAATAAAATGTTACACAAGTCCGCCATCTTTCCTCTCCTTCATCTTGGGAGCATGTATTTTTCAAATAACTACTTGTTTTAGTTACATCAGAAATGCTACCACTAGGAGGAAATAAAACTGTCTGCGTGGTTATGCCTTGGCTGGCTTTTTCGCAGTGTGTATATATGCGTTGCAGACTGTGTCATCGAAGCGGGGTGTAGACGGGGCGGGTTAATAATTTACGTTACTAGTTAGCATTGTATCGTGTAATACTACCAAAAAATGTAAGGATTACTACTAATTTTGCTACAAAGTTGACAGAAAGTGTTACTTCAGATATCTATATTGCGGCATGCTTCCGCCAATAATTAATTGTAAGGCTAGACTACAAAGTGTAATCAGCAGATTGGGCAAAAATTAACTATTAGTAGTGTTTCTCGAAAACGAAACTAAAGCGTGTCAGACTTTTCCCGTGAAATCGTTCTATAGGCTTAGCACTGTGCAAAAAGCAGCGCTGCTGGCTTCGAAGATTCCAACCGTCAGACACATGCGGGCTAATGTATTTATTATTGTTTTATGCCTACATCGTACTGAATTGAGCGTTTATTCTCGCATATTTTGCTACACTCAAGGAAAGGCTAAAGCTAGGATGGGATCTAGCCAACACCAACCTTAATAAAGCCCGCGCTAAACATACTAAAAGATACAACAAAGCTGCAAAAGAGAGAGAACTACAACCAGGGGAGAAAGTTTTGATGCTACTTCCAACCGGAAGCAATAAACTGCGCATCGGATGGAAGGGCCGTTTACCGTCCTTAAAAAGATCTCACGTACCAATTACAAGATCTCCATCAAAGGAAAGGAGAAGGTCTTCCACATAAATCTGCTTAAGAAATATTTGGAAAGACCGGTGCCATCCTCCGAGCATCTCCTGCCTGTCGCCATAGCAACGGAAGACGAGGAAGATGATGATGGTTGCACGGAGTACCCATTGCAACCCACAGAATCCTTTAAAGATGTCAAGTTCGGCGACAATCTCTCACCAGAACAACAAACAGAAACCAGGGCGCTACTAAAACAGTACAGTGCAGTCTTAACGGATGTACCTGGTCGAACAAATCTCATCGAATTTGATATGAAATTAACAAACGAGACCCCTGTTCGAACCAGAGTTTACCCCATCCCGTACGCTAAAGCTAATGCACTTCGCGGAGAAATAGACAAGCTGCGTCAGGCAGGAATTATCAGTGAGTCTACATCTCCTTACAGTTCGAGTGTAGTGCTGTTGCAGAAGCCCAGTAAGGAAGTTCGGCTGTGTATAGATTACCGGCTGCTAAACGCTGTAACGGAATTCCAGCCCGAACCTCTCCAAACTGTCTCTGAGTTGTTCACCAAGCTCAGCAAAGTAAAGATTTTCTCCAAGATTGACCTCAGTAAAGGTTATTATCAAATACCAGTCAAGGAGGAAATTAAACCTTTGTTAGCTTTCAGCACTGGTGAAGGACATTACACATTTAACGTGATGCCGTTCGGATTGCATAACGCACCAGGAGTGCTCACCAGGATGATGAGGAAGCTTCTAGAACCTTTGCAAAGTCCCCATATCCATAATTTCATGGATGACATATTAATTGCATCGGAAACCAACGACGAACATATTTCTACGGTTGCTATGCTCCTCAGGAGACTACAGGAAACTGGTCTCACAGCCAGACCTAGCAGATGTCTCATCGGGTTTGAAAAGTTAGACTTCCTGGGGCGTACTATTTCTCACGGCTGTAGTTGGCCCGTTGAGAAGAACGTGGAGAAAATAATTGCAGCTAAAAGGCCCCGAACCAAGAAAGACACTCGTTCGTTCCTATCACTATGTGCATACTATCAGAAATACATCCAGAACTTCAACGGACTGACGACACCTCTGACTGACCTCACAAAGAAAGGTTGTCCTGATAAGGTCATGTGGGATCAAAAGTGCGAACACGCGTACAGCACTTTGAAAGGACAGTTGTCTGCATACCCCATTTTGAGGTTGCCTGACCTCAAGAAACCTTTTGTACTGCGGGTCGACGCGTCAGGTCAGGGCATCGGGTCAACACTGCTTCAAGCCGATGACAGTGACCCGAACATGCTATTTCCAGTTGCCTATGGCAGTCGGAAATTAAATAAAGCTGAACGGAACTACAGCGTAGTCGAAAGAGAATGTCTCGCTCTGATTGACGGTATCAGACGCCATCATGAGTTTCTCTATGGTACATCTTTCACGGTGCAAACAGACCACGCTCCGTTAGCCTTTCTTGGTGCCAATAAAGAATTTAACGCAAGGATCATGCGTTGGGCCCTTCTTTTAAGCGTTTATTCTTTAAAAGTGGAATACATTCCGGGAAGACAGAATGTCGGGGCTGATTTCCTGAGTAGAAACTGGACTACGGAGGAAGAGGAGGAAGTTGAAGATACCAATCATCCAAAATCTACCGATCAGGGCAGCGTCATTGTCATAAATCAAACATGAAAAGATATTTTCATGTCTCAAAAGAGGGGACGATTGTGACAGACGAACTCAGCTGACCCTGAAGTGTTGTATGATATGGTACGACCCTTTGTAACGACCCCTTCGGATAACATCAGTGCCCCCGAATATTGTGGTAACTTTTCGTCAAACGGGATTTTTTTTTACCTGGACTCATTAGCATGCAACCTTTCCACGCAGATTGTCAACACGTTTGCTGATTAATATGTGGACAGTTTATCTACCGTACATTCTGGTCATCGCATTGATTTAAGGAGAGGTTAAATCACGCCCACGGATATCTCTTGAGCAATCATATGCAGTTATTTTCATTAACTTGGCCCAGTGGGGGCGATGCCAGAATCAAACAGAAAGTAGCGGCACACGATCAAACAGGCACTGAGGGATCTCAAGAACGACTAGCGGCGCTGTCAAAGGCAGTAGTGGTCCCTGAAACGAGCGACGCAAGTTTCTTGCCGGTATTTTGCATCTAGGTGTTAACCACAGAACCGATCGCAGTGGGAGCGAACGGGAAAGCCGACGCGGACGCAGCGAGCGGAGATACGGAAGACCAGGGGCGGCATCTCTTTTTAGTCTGGCGGTCAGATCCCCAAAAGTCTCCTGAGATCTAAAAAGGTGTCAAAATCTAACATGTCCCCCCAATTTTGCATTCCAGTTAGATATATACAGACCACGAAGAAAGCCATTTTATCATTCGGTCGCCAGAGATTTAAGATTCACTAGCTATAGTAAAAATTTTGCTAGATTTCCATCTGAATTGGTGGCTACATTGGAGTGATTCCTTTTTCTGTGCGCGGTATAATATATTTGTTAAAGTGATCAGTGGTCTAGTGTTTTCATTTTATTTCACTGGATTTTGTGTTTATTTAAATCTATTAAATTAAACTCATCCCAAAAGTTCCAGTGGTAAATTTAATGATATATCTATTATAATATTTCCAAAAATAATAGATGCTTAAATGCTAAAGTAACTTTTAAAGTCGCGAAGGAATTTATAATTAATACATTTAGTTAAGTCCTATATATATAGATGTGTATTTTAACCACTAGACTCGTGACGTGTTTTCTTAAATACATAATTAAATACGCGAGTGTATATAATAGTCTTAACGGTAAATTTATCGCGCGTTAGAATATTATTTGATTTTTGCGGTATGATTATGTTGTCGTGGGTTTGCTATCTTTTTCTATAGAATGATCACATTTGCAATCCCAGCAATGAAGAAATCATACAGAGTCTTCCAGACTCGGTTCTTAAACTTCCAGACATATTGATGAAACATTTTAAATTTAATCTTGTGGCGGTCCGATGCGGCCTAGCTATCATAATTACATGAAAGAAAGCCTACCCAAGAACATTTAAATAAACCATCAAATTAAATTACAATCTGTAAGATAAACTGGAAGATGAACAGTTGCCAGTAGCGATATTTTATTTACTGCTCTACTGTGAGAGAGTACCTATTTACCTGAACTGTGACTGAGCCTAGTTTTTCCTCACTGGATTTAAAACTTACCGGTCAGTTGCGATCATCACGCATTGAAGGAATTTTACCACCAGAGCCGAAATTAAAGAGACCACTTCATTTCCACCCCTGTGTCGAATTGTGTTAGTGCCATCCCATAGACTCCTTTTTATTTAATAAAACACAAGAACTCTTAGGCTTCAAGTCCGGCGATAAGTGGGAATATTTGCTATCAGCTAACCTCGCTACATCTGGGGCGGGACATCGAAGTACCAGACATTTTCATATGTCAGGAGTATAATTGCTGTTTATATAATTCTATGGATTGTCTGATGCTGCAATCGGTAAGTGTGTGTGAGTATATGAGTGTGGGCCCCCACAAGCGTGCATGAATGACAGGAGATTTAATTTTTGCAAACCATTTGTTAACTTGCCTACCGGGTAATACATTTTCTGTATACCCTGCATTGTTCCTTTAAGTGGGATATTTAGTTAACTTTGTTTACCCCCCCCCCCCTTTTTTTTTCATTTTCTTAGTAAAGGGAAGAACAATTGGGAATAACAGGATTTTTGTCTACCACCCATACCTAATATTGTAACACCTCTTTCAGAGTAATTAAATCCACAGTTGGGTTACATTACTTATGTTCCTGATAACTATCTATCTTTGGACTGGGTTTATCTTTGTCTAATAAGCGGGAAGGACTTAGTCGATACCAATCTTCTTCACCCCCTCCCCACCTTGTTATTTGTATTTTCTGTACTTATGATATTTTTTCTGTAACACATGATTATCGTTGTGATTGATTTTAATGTTAATAAACAGCATAAACTTATTTAGTACTGTGTTGGAATACTCAAAGCCCAAATTTCCCCTTATCTGTTTAATATAGTTTGTATTCACTTGCGTCTGTATGTTTGAAGCACCAAAATCAGTGTGAGCGCAGGTGTTTGTCTGGAAACTGGCAAATAATTGTTTGACCAGGAGAGTTTGAAGAGAAGATTGAGAGGAACGATTTGTCGTAAATAAGTCTGTCCTTACTCTCCCCAGCACTCTGTGAAGCAACTATTTACTCTCTAACCTTTTCTATCACTGAGCTTTCACCATCATTCTCCACTCTAAACAGGACCACTATTTCTAAGACTCTTTCTCTCAAAATAAATTTACGACATTCATGAACAGTTTGATTACACTGTATAATGGAATGAAACCAAAAACACTCTAAGAATGTACTTCTATCTGCTCATCCGGGAACGGAAACAGCACACTATAATTAAAAACCTGTCAAGTTTGACGGGTTATTGCTAGTAAAGACATAATGCAGAATGTCCCAGGAGTAAAAAAACTGAAATGAAGGGACAGCTTCTGATCTGTACGATAGCACTTAATGTAGATTACAAAAAGTGCTGTTAAAAAATGATTGCCATTTCAAAGTAGCTCGTCACGACATCTAGAGTAGGACAAGAATGTGAAATATCACACCTACTATTATTCATCTATATGACAGCATCATGAAAGATGCAAGCGACCAATCAAACGAGTAGGATGATTCACGTGGTATAAATCAACTACTCTTTGCTGATGACAAATATTTATTTCACAGATCAGAGACACCTGGCAGCAAAAACACAAAACAATTTTACACATAACATAAAATTATTTCAGACAACAGCTTACTAGAGAACGATATTAAGATTAATACAAAGAAAACATAAACATCAACAATACATCTCATTTAGAAATGATAGAATAGATAATAATGAAGAGAAACTAGCCAAAAAGATTTAGATCTTCACTTTTTACTATCCGACACCCGCCACTTTCAAATATGAAACAATCGGTATCTGCACTTCATTATTTCCTTTACTTTAATGAAATTATTTCCACTACATTGTACACTATTTATAGTTATCATAATTTATCGACTGCGTCAATGCAGGCAAAAACTTGAAAGATTAAAATCTAGCCAGAAAGACAACTTCATGCAAAATTGTAGCTTTCAACAAATAGCGGAACATAGAGATTTTGGGCTGTCGAAGATTTGAAACACGACAAATACATAAACCTCGTGTGAAATAAAAGTGATTTCAAAAAAAGAAAATAACAGAGAGAGAGACAGACAGAGATATATCAAAGTTGATATTACTGGACTTAAGAAGCAATAGAGTACAATGTGTATCCCAGTAGTGTGCTCATCACTGACAAAAGATTGGACAGAGGCCTTGAAATGAAAATTCTACAAGCCAATAAAGTGACCTGTTAACATCCTAGCGTTAAAACACCCAAAGATTCAAATGACAAGAAAGAAACAGGCGACACATGCAATATTCATACCAACAGTAATCCACCAATGTCTGAGTACACTAAGACAGGCCGCAGAGCCTTTTCTATTTGGACATGCGCCCCAATATAACAGACGAACCATGTGTCTAGGTTGAACCTGGCGCGCTTCCAAAACAAGGCAACATTTTATTTAAAAACAAAAAACAAAAAACACCAATGTCTGACATGGAGACTTACAAATTAACTAAAAAGAAATATAGATTTCTGTGAAAGAAGATGTCTGATAAAGGCAAATAATGACAAGAAAAGACCTAGTGAGAAACGAGAAGATCGTCGATGGAACTTCATCTGTTCTTCTCCTCTGTTCTTCTTATTATTTATTGTGACTGAGGAAGGGTTGCCCAGAAAATCTTTGTTTATTGTTTTGGTAATTTGCAAAACGAACTTCTACGCAAATTTAACTTCTTACGGTTTCTACGCTAATTGCAGGGATCTAAAAACAATGATCATAAAACAAAGACCAACTTACCCCTAACAAATTGGAGGATGCATCTCAGCGGTCATGTGTAGAATAGCTCAAGCAAAACAAAATTGTGCCATAAAGTGAAAAGTATTTTATGCAACAAATCTTTGTCAAAGGAAGTAAGACAGAGAGTTCTTCAGTGTTATATATAGCCAATCTTAACATAAGGAAGTGAGGCATGGACAATTAGTAAACAATCAGGACAAAGAGGTGCGGTTTCACAGAAGAATTAAGAATATCACAGACAACTTAATGCAGACATGAAGAAATCCAGAGAAAAGAGGAAACTTATAACACATTTGAAAGAAGCAATCCACTTTCTTTGGGTATGTTACGAGAAGAAGAAAGCTGGAATATATTCTGTGACAACAGGAAAAACTGAAGATAAAACAAAAATAAAAACAGAGGATGGCAAAGACAGAAGATACTGGAAGTCTGGCATTATGGCATGGAAAAAAAAAACAAAAAAAAAAACTCAATAACAGAACTGATAAGCACTACTGTAGACAGAAAGTTGTGGACAGGCATGATCACCGACGCCACCGGGCATTGTACTTGAAGAAGGAGACCTCTAACGTCCCGCAGCATAAGTGGTGGATAAAAAAAATAACGAAGGAACCAAATCACAGCAAACAGAATCGTATATACAAGACTTTATATTTTCTATTGTTTGAAACAGCTCATTCGCAGTAACTGAATAGTGAAGGTCAAATTTTAAAAAAAGACAAAAAAAAAAAAAAAAAGACAAAAAACAAACAAACAAACAATAAGACAGCAAAAAAATGTGGTCAGAATTTCTATCTTCAGGTTATCTTCAGATAAAAGCATACTTATCAAGGGTTGCTTCACAACTAGGAAGATCACTTCTTAAGTGGTGCTTCTTCTTCTTCTGCTTCGTACGCTCTCAGACGTTTACTTGAATGTTTTCAAAGAAAGCAGTAGTCAGCGTGAGGTTATTTGAATCTCAGTAGAGCTTTTCCACGAATGGTACTGTTGTCGGCCATTTGCGCTTTCATCATAATTTTGATGATGACTTCAAGTGGTGCTTCAACTGGAGACAATCTCCCCGAATTGTTAGAAATGACATATTATCCGCAGACTGTACGTTAAGAGAGTTAAAAATTGGGAGATTAGGGCTGCGATTTGAGGATTGGAAGGTTAAGGTTTGAGACACCTATTGAGCGTTGAATGCAGAATTGTCCGAATAATGGTGGAGAGATGAAGAACTGAGAGCTAATTATTTAAGATGGTGTTTCATTGGTTTGATTTTAAGGACTATTTTCAATGCACACGGACAACTCCTTCAGTGCTCCGATCTCCTCCCTTAGATCACACAAGGAGGATCTCAGCACAGTGCATGAACTCCGTAGCGCCGGCGAGAATCCCATTGTGTGTATAAAGGAATCACACATTCTATAAATATTTTTGTGCTGTTTGAAATATGATGTATTGATGGCTGAGTTTGGTAGAGGATGATGCTTGCGAGATGAAGGATTGAGAACTAAGTTTGAAAGATAAAGATCGTGTTTGATGATTAAAATCTGACGTAAAGGCTGAGGGTAAAGTGAGTCGAAAGATTAAGAATTGAAATGTAAAAGTTAGGGCTGAGAAATGTGAAGTGAGAACTACAGTTCAGAGCCGTGAAGCGAAAGTTAGAGCTGGTACCTGATAAGTGGGAGTTAGAGCTGGTAGCTGATAAGTGGGAGAGAGCTGGTAGCTGATAAGTGGGAGTTATAGCTGGTAGCTGATAAGTGGGAATTACATCTGGTCGCTGAGAAGTAACAGTTAGAGCTGGTAGATGAGAAGTGACAGAGCTGGTAGTTTGGACCTGAGAAGTGAGAGTTAGATCTTGTAGCTGAGAAGTGAGAGCTGGTAGCTGTGACACGTAAAAGAGCTTGTAGTTTGGACCTGTGAAGTGAGAGTTAGAGCTGGTAGCCTGGACCTGTGAAGTGAGAGTCATAGCCGGTAGCTAACTCTTGTGAAACGAAAGGTAGAGCTAGTATCTGAGAGCCCGCGGCCGCGACAAGAGGGAGAAAGCTAAGAAGTAAACGTTAAACAAATGAGGGATAATGTTGTGACGTATGTACTGCGGATAATAGTTTGCAAGTGCGAATTATGGCTAACATCTGAGAATTACAGCAAAGAGCTGGAAATTTGATGGGTAATGTGTGAAATGGCAGTATATGGGTGAAAATATTACCAATGGGCCGGTACAGAAATCTACGCAAAGATGAACCGGCAGAAGATGAGGTTTGGGGACAGGTAATGAGGTTGGCAAGTGTACATACTGGCAGTTGAGGTAGACAGGTATACATAATTGTGGGAAGAGTGCGTGGACAGACCTGTTTGAATCCTCTGTACATGATCTGCAGCTCTTTCCTTGTAAACTTGGTGTTCTTGCACAGCGTATCAAGCCCCTCTGGCTTGTACCGCACCACTTGCATCTCCAAATCGTCAATGTCATTGTCTGTAGAGAAATGAAAAGTTCAAATGATTAGCCAACGACATTTTAACATCTTAGCATCAGACAGTTTGAAATGTGGAACGGGTGAAGGTAACAGACGTCTTGGAGAAGACACACACGAAAGAAAATCGACACAGCTAATGCGTTTATTCAAGTCATTGGAACGGTTAGGTCAACACAAGTAATGGGGTGGGAATACTTTGGCTCAGTTTACTTTGCACGGTCGTTGTTGCCGTGAAGGCTGAGCTTTTTCACTATTGGTGACTCATGAACTAATTTTATTATTTTACATTTTGTCCCAAAGTGATAATTTGGCTTGTTTTTGCCATGACGAGTACCAGCTGGTGTGAGTGTACTTCCATTGTGAAATGTACACATTTACACCAGTTTCCGTTTATTTATACGACGTCAAAGTATGACGATAGCATCTTCATCTGTAATCTTCACCTCCTTGAGGGATACAGGTTTTAAACAAATTCATTCAAAGCCGGGGACTGGAGTGGCTAGGAGTTATGGCGTCCCTCTCGAATTCTAAAGGTGCCAGGTTCGATTCCCAGTACAGGGAATATAAAGTTATTGAAATTTTTTTCAGAAACAGTGGTCCTAATGATGTCATACACCTCCCTGCTCCCCTGGGTAGATCGGATGCCTAGTTTTCTAGGATAAGGGCGAAAAAAAAGGAGGTCCCGTGTACACGCTGCACACGTTAAAAATCCCTCGGCAGTTGGAAATCGTAAAGAGTCGGCCATACAATCGCTGCCCTGGCAAAATTTAAATATTAGAAACCTACCCACCATAAAACTATTTATAGAATGTGTGATTCCTATATATACACATTGGGATTCTCGCCAATGCTACGTAGTTCTTGCACTGTGCTGAGATTCTCCTTGTGTGATCAAAGGAGATCGGAGCACTGATGGAGTTTTCCGTGTGCAATGAAGATAGTCCTTAAAACCAAACCAAATCATTCCAAGCCTCTTGTCCTGTGCCATCTGTTTAAGGTCTTGCCATATCTTATATACTGAAGCACGTTAAAAACGCACCACCTGTATAATCCAGGAACAGAATGTGAAATGTAAATATAAGTGTGAACAAGTTTACATATTTGGAATCTTTATTCATTTTCCTATGAATCCATGCTGGTCATTAATTTGTACATTTGATTGTTATGAAATTCATTGCATTCTGTGCAGGCAAGGGAGAAAACCAAAAATACAAAAAAATGCACCTGCGTTATCCTGCTGGAGAAGCTGCAAGTCTGGATAAATTGTGAACGTAGGAGCAACCAGTGCATCCAGAACCTCATCTCGATATGTCACAGCATTAACATTTCCACGGAAGATGGGAAGAGGCAAGCGATGGTGAAAACTGAATCCTCCCCAAATGTGAATACTGCCACCTCGAAATCGGTTGACACAGCAATCTGCAAAGCGCTCTTCACACCGTCGCTAAATCCGCATACGTCCATCTGCAAAGGATATGTTGAATCTGTTCTCGTCTGTGAATAGGACAGCATTCAACTGCAGTCTAGTCCATCTGATATGTTGCTCTGCCCATTGCAGGCGCTGCTAACGATGTCTGTGAGTCAAGTTTGGCCCAACATAAGGTCGTCTTGCAGTAAGGCCTGTATCTCTGAGTCGTCGTATGACTGTCATTCGAGAGACTTGCCCATGTCTACCCACTATTGCTCTTGCTGTTTGACTTGCCGGGAGAGTCAATTCCTTAGGTGACTCAGCACAATATGACGATCTTGCGCAGGGGTAGTAACTCGTGGTTGGCCACTCCGAAGTCTATCCCGGGCACCGCCAGTGGTTTCGTAACGTTCATTGAGACGTACAATAGTGCTGTGGTGGCAATTCATCCTTCTGGCAATGGCCCGCGAGCTCATTCCGGTCTCCAACATACCAATGGCTCGTTGGCGGTCGTTTTCAGATAGTCGTGGCATTTCAAGCACATGTACTGGGTGTTTTGTCTCAACGGCCTTTTTATACCGAGTATACTGCCACAACGCGTACACATTTTCAGGGTCATAGCTGTTGAGAATCGTGTTGCACGTGTAACTTTCATCGTTTTCATGTAGTCTGTACACACACCCATGGGTTGAATCTTGCACTTTCCATTCCAGCAGCCATTCGCTCTCTACCGCATGGCAAACACGGGGAAAATCCATTCCCACACTTTTTTTTGCCAGCTTCTCGGCATCAGTATATATAATAGTGGTGCGTTTTTAATGTGCTTCAGTATATATTAATTGTAAATAAAATAATACTCTGAAAGTAAATAAGATATGGCCCTAACTGTCACTTCTCAGCTCCTATCTCTAGCCCACCTCTCAGCTACTATCCTCGAGTCTTCAGGAAATGGTGTGGACCTACTGTCATGATCATGCAGGGTTCAGCGGAAATGAAAGAGCTGAAAAGACTAGCTTCAAGAGCACCCACAGTGAGGACAATGGATATGGATAAAGAAGAGATACTGAGGACAGTTAATGATCGCCTATTAGAGAATGACACTGCAATAGATGAACCGTCAAAGTTGACGTCAAAGCTGGAATTTGGCATCAAACGTAAGACTAGCAAGGATAGACGGATGAGAGGAAGCATCAGGCGTGTATACAACCAATGCGCAACTGAAACAAATTAACTTTCATACCCTTCGACATTTGCTGAGGGAAATTGAGCACTTATGGATTTTCCCGGGAGTGCAGTGACGTCGATTCTGATCAACAATAACAACTTATACCTATCACGTGTGTCTCCTGTTCCCCTCTCAATGCTTTTTCGGCCTACTTCTGCATCTTATATCCTAAAGATTCCAAAACAAGGACAAAGATACCATCAGGTCTCCACAATGAGTATTCACATTCTATACCAGCCTCTTCTAATCAATTATTGTACCACTGGTGCTTATCTAGTTCTTGTCATCTAAGGTCCACATTGGCGATCTTTTTATACCTTTTCAAATATCCTATTCTACACAAACACTTAGTTATAAAAACTGTAACTCCTGGATTGTCGTTTTTGTTGTTCTCCGTGTTTCAGAGCCATACGGTGGGACTATGATGACATTTTAGTTGAAAATTATGATTTTTGTGTTAGACTTTAATTTTATTTTATTTTCGTATATTCCCAATGGAATCAATTTTCATCTTGTCCTTTGTATTCTTAATTTGATATGATTGTCTATTCCTTCAACTTTGACATTTTTTAGAACCAGTAGTCCTAATGATGTCATACTCTCCCTGGACTCCTGGATAGTGAGATCGAATGCCTAGCATTCTCGGAAAAGAGCTAAAAAAGAAGGTCCTGTGTGTAAGTTGCGCACGTTTAAAATCCCTCAGCAGTTGGAAATTGTAAAGAGTAGGCTATACGGCCGCTGCCCTGGCAAAATTTAAAAATTAGGAAACCTACTCACCACAAAAATGTTTATAGAATGTGTGATTCCTATATACACTTGTTGGGATTCTCGCCGTTGCTACGGAGTTCGTGCCATGTGATGAGATCCTCCATGTGTGATCTAAAGGAGGAGATCGGAGCACTGATGGAGTTGTCCGTGTGCAATGAAGATAGTCCTTCAAACCAAACCAACTTTGTCTTTTAGTAAATCAGGGGCGGGGGCTTAAACGAGCTGACAGTAATAAGTGCTTAAATCCTTCACAAAAGCGACGGCAGAATTACAGATTTACTCAGTGGAATTCTATTATTTTAGTATAGCTCTGTTTTTAGTTTTGTAGTAATTTGACTGAGACAAACACAAACATGCAGTAACTTTAAAATGATTAATTAAATCGAAGTAAAAATTGTAACATTACAAATAACAAAATTTAATAGTCACTTTAGTTTTTAACAGTTGGAAAATAATTTGAATAGTTATGGATCAAGAAAATTTATCATCACAGTCTTTAGGGAATGTGAGATATTACAAAAAGATCAAGTGGCAGCACATATTTGAACTTAGCTGCCAATGACGATTCTGCTCCTTCTTATGGGTTGGTTCTTTTCACTCTGCTCACGCTCGTCTCTGATCAAAGTTGTCGGGGGTAGTTCGTTTCCCAGAAATGTCAAGGAGAGTCTACCATGTGGGTCCTTCGTCTTAAAGCTTAGGCCACGGTTCCCTTCTTGTTCCAGAGTTCTTTCTGCTGGTACCACCAATAAGCCAATCCTGACTCACATACTTTTTTGCTCAGATGAATAAAAGAGACTTGAATCGGCCTCTTACACGCGTCTGGGGTGTCGTTAATTTAATGCTCCCTCTCTGACTTCGTGTATGGTCCTTCGGTTTCCTCAGTCCCGGTTTCCTTATTTAAAATGTTAGAGATTTCCTGGGCTATATTGTAAGTCCTGATGAATACTCCAATAAAAGATGTCCGGTATATTAAGAAAGAATTCTGAATTCTAATTCTTCACTGTAGCAGTCTGGTGTCTTGGCGAGCGATTTCTCAAGTGAAATAGCTTGAGAAAATGATCAGATTATATTCCCTGCATTCCCACGCCTTCGTTTGTTATGAGCTATCAAAAACTCCAATCATATTCAAACAGGCAGGTTATGGGGTAATTTCAAAATATTCCGACATCGGATAATTTTGAACCTAAGGCAGAGGTCAACTCTCCCATATATGGTAATAAGATGTCTGATGCCCTTGTGTACAAACTTACAAACACACCGGTAACCGCATATGACCATGTGTTCGAGATGTAGCAATCTTACTTTTATCTAAAGTAATCTTGTCATCCATGTCTGTCTGTAAGTTGTCTCCCCTTTTCCAAGCTTCGAGGATGCGTACACCCATGTCTTATCGGTGATTAAGCCAATAGCGCTGACCGATGTACGTGTTAATCTGCCGCGCCTATAAGCCAACAAATCTGGGCAGCGCCAAGCAAATGTGATTATATCACCTATAGGGAGTGTCGAAGGATTTGATAAAATCAAATACCTGCTACTTAGCAGAAAAATAACGAAGAAAGAAAGAAAGAAAAATGCAACAATTGAGAGCAAATAATAAAAATCAGTACCACAAATGTACCGATACTGCCGGAGTGAAACAAAGATCGATAGGGGCAGCCCCGTTTTATCACAGCTATCATTTGCTGTATTTATTCCCATTCTTTGTCTTTTCTCTGTATATTTTCATATCCTATTGTTGTAACTTATCGTCCAATATTTTTATCTTGTTGTGCATCTGGTTACGGTATGAGACTGAAGAGCAAAGCTGTGTCATAGCAAAATTTAGATCATTAAGCTGCTATTTTTTTCAAAGTCCACTGAATCCAGTTCTATAGGCTGAAACGTCTCCATATGCTAATCTAACGCCGATAAGAAGAGAAATAGTAAGAACGTGTGGCTTCCTGATCGTGCTTCATTTCTTATCCCAAACAGTTCTGCAAGTTGTCCTTCATGATGAATTCTGAATTGTATGTCTTCCCAAACTTCCTATATTCAGGGTGATGATCTTGAGAGAGGTCTCGATAATACCTCATCAGTTTCCAAAGTGATTCTTCTTCTCATCGGCGAGACTGCTGAATGCAATTTCATAGTCCACAAATCCAGTGTAAAGTGGTGAATTCGATTCCAAGCTTTGATCACCTAGTGTGGCTATATGGTATAAATATGATCTGTTTTGTTGAAGATGATCCTGTTTAATTTTTTTCCTGGCATGGATAGTAACAATGTTCCTCTTGCAAATCTCTTTTCTCTGGCTAACTTACCAGAATCCTTCCATATATTCTGCTAATATTTCTTACACCATCTAGACTTTCTCAAGTAATCTGTTTAACGTCTTCCTGCAGCGGTGTCAATAACGGGTGGTCTCTGCTGGAATGTCACCTAGGCAAGTAGCTGTTCCACCTCTGAGATGCTTTACAACTTTCTATGTCTTCCTTTTTCGATGTTCTCAGTTAACTTGTAACTCATTTTCTGCTGACTGAATGTCTGTTGTCTTGTGAAGTTGGTCTAATTAGTAGTTCTTCGAAATGTTCCGTCCATCTCTTCACATTTTTATTGCTACCCTTAATAATGGCATAAAACCCTTTGCATTTCCCTGTTAGCTTTTTCTGCACTATCGTCCAGTACTTCCTTTTTTCTTTTGGCTTCAGCGTCTTCTCCCATCTCTTGTCAGCTCCTTATTATTTTTCATCTTATCTCTTCTAACATTTCCTCTTCTTTATTAGATTCTCTGTTTGTTGCATGAGCCTTGGCTCTGGAGTTTCTGGTATTGTTTCTGTTTAAATGTGTTTTCCCCCTGTCATTTATCTTATTGACGGTTTGTGTTGTTATCCATGCATTGCGCTGGTGATCTCTTTATCCCAGCGATTCTCAACATGTCTGGATCGGTACATTTTATTATGTTGTAAATAGTCTTCTGTATCTGCTATGTCTTTTAAGTGTTGGGGTATTTGACATTTACTGGGTATTATAACCGCATATTTTCCTTTTGTTTTGTTCTTTTATTTCTGAGATACATTATATTTCTGTTTAACATTAAACTGTTGTGTACAATTATGTATTGATGTATAGCTTACAGTCTGTGCACTTACGTCACAGATTATAATTGGAATGAAGTCACTTCTCTTTTTTGTACCCGATATTCTGAAGTCTGATGAATAAATAATCCTTCTTTCACTGATCTTTCGTTGTAATTTATGAGTGCATTGCCAACAGTTTGTCATTTCTTAGTATATTACCAACAGTTTGTCAATTGTTAGTACATTACCAACAGTTTGTCATTTATTAGTACATTACCAACAGTTTGTCATTTATTAGTACATTACCAACAGTTTGTCATTTGTTAGTGCATTACCAACAGTTTGTCATTTGTTAGTGCATTACCAACAGTTTGTCATTTGTTAGTACATTACCAACAGTTTGTCATTTGTTAGTGCATTACCAACAGTTTGTCATTTGTTAGTGCATTACCAACAGTTTGTCATTTGTTAGTGCATTACCAACAGTTCCCTTGTAATTCCCCTTTATTTTCCTTCTCGAATTTTTAATATTGCTGATATTACTCTGAATCTCATGCTTCTCATTCTGTGATTGCCTTCTGCGCTTTCTTTTGACAACATTATAGCCATACCTTCACCATTTAATGAATAAATTAAGTGCCATGCTATGGACCCAAGAAGGAAAGTAAAAGCAAGGCCGGCCAAAAGCTACCTGGTGGAGAACTGTGGAGGCAGAGATGCTAAGCATGAACCAAAGATGACGATGAATTTAATTTAATTTCGCGAACGTGAGAAACGAACGAATGAACGAACTTTATTTTCAAAGGGTTCAGAATTGGGCGGGCAGGCCCGTCTAACAATTCTCTCACATATCTCGCATACAATATCTTTTCATTCCCACTTGTTACTTAAGCATTAATTTAAAGGCATGTAACACTATAAAGGTAATATAACAGCATACCACACGAAGGATGGCAGCCGACCGAGCAAAGTGGCGACAGTTTGTTTTCGCCCTACAAGACGCCACCAGGCACGATGGTCACTGATTGCTCTGTCAGTCAGCGGCCAAGCACCAAAGTTGAAGAATGAATGAAATTTACATTATCTAATGTGAATCTTGGTATTGCCATCTGCATGTCCTGAAAGTATCATAACACTATCTTGACATTATCTAATGTGAATCTTGGTATTGCCATCTGCATGTCCTGAAAGTATCATAACACTATCTTGACATTATCGTGTCTGCATCTTGGAATTTTCCGTAAACAAACTGATCACAACTATTAGGGTTTACGAGTAAGCCATCCGCCAAAATATGGTGGGGAAAAAGTTACGTTTTGCTTCTTTTTCTGCTGCATACACTGATGACGGTTCTAATTCTCCTGAGGTCATTTATATTGGTTGCATTGATTATGAAGCTATGGAGCAACGCGTCAAGACTTGCATGTGGAGAAGTAGAATAAACAGGCAATGGACTGAAACTTGATTAATTCATTAACAGCTGCTTTATCACAACTTGTTTTGTAAATGTCTGGATATTTAAAAAAAAAATATCTTGCCTTGGTTCGTATTAAAAAAAAAAAAAATAAACAATTCAAAATAAACTTTCTATTACCCGTCTCCGAATCATTATTAAAGTGAGTCTCGATTAGAGCGACTAAATCGGCCGAGTTACTACAAATGTAATGAACTCCATTCTTTATTTATTCTCGCCCGGAATACCAATTTGGAAAATTCAAGAAATTGAATCGAAGAAAAAAAAAACATCCGCAATTATTAAGGATGGGAACACGTTACGTTTCAACAGGCTCACAGTTTAGTTCCCATCCTGACAAATGCCCCTTCAAAAAGATTGCAACTTTGGCTGGAAAAGATGAGATTAAAGTGACGGAGGGATACGAACATTAATATGGTTGATCATTTGTGAATAAGTTCATCGTAAAAGTTGTACAGAAATAGACACCATAATAACCCCCGCATCATATCGCTCTACCGGACAATATGTCATTTGGTAAAAGCACACTCCACAAGAACAAAGTTGTGGTTAATAATGGTACATAAATTACCATAACCACGATATTCATAAATTTTGTTACAATTTTTTGTGTAGATGTCGAGCAAATAAATATATCCTGGCAGGCGTAAACAATGTTGTTCCGTGTAGTCCCCGGGGGCCTCAGAGTAGACACAAAAAAAGGACTAATGCTCCCACAGTCATTTTGTCAGAGGCGTCTAATATATGAGGTTGTGCATTGGACTGACAACGTCATTATGTAAAACGAATTGCTATAGAAACCACGGCTGCAACAGCACGTGCTCTGACACGTGATTCCTTAAATGGGGCATCTGCAGTGACATACACATGTGATGATATTACAGTGATACAACGTTAAAATATCTCCAATTATAAAGATAACGGGTAAGATAACATGTAGGGATAAAATTATACGTAAGATACGAGGATACATTCTCGCCTACACCAGCGTTTCCTAGCGCCATTGAAACTAACTGGTTGGAACATGCAGACTAAACGGTTTACCCTTTTAGGCGGGAGGGAAACGGAGATAAAAGAAAAAAAATTATGACTGTCTGAACACGTGATGGAATCTAAATGCTAAAAAAAGACGCAATTTGTAGTTTAAAGAAAAAATCACGCCACTAGTTGACACAATGTAAGGAATTGGTAGAAAAAAAGACCTTAGCTCTTATTAGAAACAGTCGTATCTTGGACGTTTTTACGGTAATTGGTTGTTTTGTTTGAATATAGCGGCAAATGCCATACCCGAAGGTCCAAAAACAATATTCAAAACTAACCTTGAGAAAAGTAGGTTTTTTCTTAATAATAAGTTTATGAAAATAAAAACTAGCTAGTTTGATAGCCCATCTTGAGCAGAGAAATAATATACTTTTAATTATACAGACGGACAGATAACACGGAAGATATTGACGAAAGACCGTATTGTTCCAATCAGACTAGCGAACAGTTTTTTGTGCATATTTTCACTAAAGTTACATTTTGGCGTCCTTGAGCCTAGAAATGCAAAAATCAAACTGCAATGAACTAGGGGGCAAAGTCGGAGGATAGTAGCTAAAAATAACTTAGTGGGGCAGGTTTGTGTAGTTTTTTCATGTAGTTAGTCCAAAAAACAAGTTTAATTTTGGGAAAAGCCAAGTTGAGACAGACGGACCGACAGAAAAATACTACATACTAGACTGAGACTGGACTGAAATTGGACATTTATATTTTGAATATTTGAAAAAGTTAGAGGGGGAAAAAAGTCCGTTGATTGGACA